>ML792149.1:311033-345644 GCA_009831015.1 Picea engelmannii | reverse complement strand
AAGTGGAAATTTTAAAAGTAGTGAAGATGATTATGACAATGGTGGACACTTTTTCCCGAGTGGGGAATTTAAAGACAACAATGTTGGTGATTATGAATTTCCTCCTAGTGAGGATTTTGAAGGTACTGATGAAGAGTTTCCTCCAAGTGAGGATTTCCAAGGAACAAATGAGGATGAAGAAGAATCTCCCCCAAGTGGGGATTTTAAAAGTAATGATGATGATGATGACAATGCTTAACAATCTTTTCCGAATGAGGAATTTAAAAGAAACAATGTTGGTGCTGATGATTTCCCTCCAAGTGAGGATTTTCAAGGTACCGATGAGGATAATGAAAATTTTCCTCCAAGTGAAGATTTTGAAGCTAGTAATGAGGATGATGAACAATATCTCTCAAGTAGCGATTTTCAAAGTAGTGAAGATGATTGCGCCATTGGTGGTCACTCTTTCCCAAGTGATAAATTAAAAAACAACATTGTTGATGTTGATTTTCCTCCAAGTGAGGATTTTCAAGATACTGATGAAGGTTTTCAAGGCACTAAGCAAGATGGTGAAAATTTTCACTCAAGTAGGGATTTTGAAAGCAATGAAGATGATTATGTCAATAGTGTACACAATGTTGATGATGATTTTCCTCCAAATGATTATGTTGATGATGATGTTCTCAAACATTCAACTGCAACAAATGAAGGTGATATGCATTCTCTAGTTCAGTCTCCTCACAATGTTTTGTTTGATACTCCTTGTGGTGATAAGGAAAATCCTTCTAGAGAGGATTATGAAATAGTGGAGACATTGCAAAGAAACATTGTGTCTAGGGCTAGGATTAAACCTTTTTATATCAATCCAAATCATTCTAGTTATACAAGGTCTAGGAAAGAATTTCTCACTAATTCAATTTCCATAAGTGATTTGATTTCAAGTGAATGTTGTCAAAAGAATTGTTTGAAAAACATGGACTACATGTATGTCTTGAATAAAAGGAAGACATATTTGTCAATGAATAAGAGCATGCAAAACTCATATTTGATGGGGTGTATGATATCCACCAATATAGGATATGATTATCGCATTGGGAATATTTTACTTTGTAGAAAGCCTTTCAAAAAAATTCACTCAATTGGTAATCTTTGTCTATTAAGAATCCATACAAGGTTGGAAAAAGATCCATCATTTTATTCAAAGGTACATCATGGACGAGAGAGTGGGCCATTCACAAACACTACATTTTCATGGATGTGTGATTTCTTTTCCAAACATGGAAAGTGTATGCCGGATAGAGACACAATACATATTCCAGATAATTTTTCAAGGAGGGAAATCTACAACTTGTACAAAGGATATACTGAAGGTGTTGAAGGAAATGGTAATTTTATTACATATGCATATTTTACAAGAATATGGAAGAAAAAATTCAACAATGTCCGCATTCCTAAGAAGTCAAGGACAGCGATTTGTAGTATATGTGCTACTTGATGCAGGAGCATCGCTCACTCATCAAGCGAGCCAGCGCGTGGAGCAGGAAAAGACAGCTGGACAAGCCAGCAAACTTCTTTTTCAATTTTACCTTGATATTTGTTGCGCCAAGCATTAATGAGTTAATGTAATGAAGCGCACTTGTATTGTATTATAGATAGGAAGGCATTTATTAGATTTAATGCTGTTAGATAGGAATTTATTGTAGATTTGATA
Source organism: Picea engelmannii (assembly GCA_009831015.1). Taxonomy (NCBI): domain Eukaryota; kingdom Viridiplantae; phylum Streptophyta; class Pinopsida; order Pinales; family Pinaceae; genus Picea; species Picea engelmannii. The sequence continues at coordinate 343,954 of ML792149.1, read as the reverse complement.
GCTTCAGATTTCGTGAGGGAAAACGGAATATAGGCACCCTCCTTTGTATCATTGTATGATGGAAGCAAATAGAAGAGAAGAGCAGAGCAGAGAACTGGTGAAGAACACCCATGTACAGATTGAATTAATAGAAGAAAGAGCCTTCGATTCAGACTTCATGGTTTGTGTTGTTTTCTCTGTGTTGATATTATGCTCATGGTTGTGTGCTTTCTGTTATGCATTTGCTTTTGAATATGCTATGTATGTGATTTCATAGTTGATTAGAAAACTGTGAGAAAGAGGAGAATGAGTTTCAATTGTTTCTCTGTTTGAGCCGGGAGATTCCTGCATAGAGTGCAATGTAATTCATCCGCATAGAGTGCGTTGATGAGGCTCAGCAGTTAAACTCTTATTCTCATCTGCCCAGAAGTTGAATTGGGTTGTTCGAGCGTGCATAAGAAGTGCAGGTCGAACCTGAAGTCTCAGTAGTTAGTCTGGGAAAAGGAAGGTGTGGGGCTACTGTTGTAGAGAGTGCACAGAGTCTGGGAGAACTCAATACTTCGAGAGCGTTGAATTTCGAGCGCGAGCAGTGGATGCAGAGTCTCTGAGGGAGCCAGAATTAACAAGCTCAGGAGGGATAATTCCTTCGTGAACACAGTGAGAGCAGACCCAGGTGGGGTTCAAACTGGGAGAAGTGTTGAAGCGGAAGAAATCTCCAAGGAGGAGAATAGACGGACAAGATTCGCGGAGGAGAATTGCGAGATCCCGCTGACCGTCAGATCTCAGTGAAGTGGAGAGGGGTTTAACCCTTGGTGCAGGAAGAACCAAAGTCCATCAGAATTCGGGCTTCGGCGTTGGTGGTGGTAAGATTTTCATACCCGGTGAAACCACAAATAGCGATTCCCCGATATAACCGGAGTCGTTGATTCCACGGGACAGGTGGCATGAGATCCCGAGAGATCGGGGTTCGACATTCGGGACTTTCTATTGCAAAAGAATTGGGAACGGAGAAATCGTGATCCCGTGATCCCCGATATACGGAGGGAGAGGTGACGTGACAGGAAGATAGCACACGTGCATCGGAGTTCGGAGTTTGGGCTTTTGTGAAGCGAGGAAATCACAACATCGCAAGTGCCGATTTCCCGATAGGGAAATCCCCGACATAGTGGAAAGCGTTGACCCTTTGACTATCGGGTTTCAGGGTTTTGAGTTGCATGTGAATTGTGTTTCCGAGTTTCGCGATACTGCGAAACCCGATCTCTCGAGAAGTGAAGAGGAGATCTCCGAAGAAGAACTGTGGGTAGAGAGAACTCCCGAGAGGAGTTGGAAGAGTCTTCGACTCTTCGGGAAAGAGAAGAAGAAGGTCCTGGTGGGAGTGACCATTCCCAGGGGAGTTAGAGGGGTTACGTCAGAGTGGTATCAGAGCCATAAGACTCTTTGTTCCTGTGACAGAGAGAGAAAGGAGATTACACCATGCTGCCGAGAAGAGAGAGACAGTCGCCTAATCGAGAAGACAGGGATGCTCGAAGAAGAGGCAGGCCGGCAGGAAATCCAGAGATGGAGCGCCAGATGCGAGATCTCCAAGCGAGACTCGAGGAGATGGAGACAACGCAAAGACGCGGAGTCCATGCTGGAGATTTCAGTGATTCAGAGGTGGAATAAGAGGTTGGACATGCAGAGGAAGTCACAGCAAAGGACGCATCAACCGAGCGGTTGATCAAAGCTATTTCCAGGATGAGTTCCAAGACCAAAATGGACATTCCGACTTACGAAGGAAACCTGGATGCGGAAGAGTTGTTGGATTGGATCCGAGCACTCGACACCTACTTTGACTATGAAGATATCGAAGAGGACAAGAAGGTAAGGCATGCTGTTACCAAGTTGAAGGGACATGCAGCCTTATGGTGGGATGAGTTGCAGGCTGATAGGCACTGCAAAGGAAAACAGAAAATTAAGAGCTGGGATCGGATGATCGCCAAGATGAAAGCGAAATTCATCCCGAGAGATTACCAGATCACTCTGTTCAGGCGAATGCAGAACCTGAGACAGAAGTTGATGACGATGAAGGAGTACACCGAGGAATTCTACAAGCTCAACATCCGAGCAGGTCATCGAGAGAGCGATGATGAAAAGGTGGCAAGATACCTAAATGGGCTGAGGTATGACATTCAGGATGAATTGAGCATGGTTACCGTCCGAACAGTTGAGGATGCGTACCATATGGCTCTAAAATCCGAAGAGAAGTTGAGCCGCAAGCAGGGACAGCGAGGGCAAGGCAGGAGTCAGCCCAGAGGCAAAGCGGTTGCCCAAGAAAAATTCCAGAAACCCAAAGAGGAATGGAAGAGACCTCAGGGAAAGGTTGAGAGAGGTGGATCCTCACAACCGCGGCAGCAATATACTGAGCCGAGGAGGCAGCATACAGAGCAGGGTGGTGGATATGCTGACGCCAACGCTATTCCTCGTACCCGATGTAGAGGAAGAGGTCGTGGAGGAATTATCACATGTTTTACATGTGGAAAGGATGGACATAAAGCCATGGATTGTCCAGACAGGAAGGTGGACAGAGGAGAAGCTCACATCACAGAGGCACGGAGACATGATGTTGAGGATGAAGACACCGGAAGTGGGAAGTCACTGACGGTACACAAAGTTCTCTTGACACCTGAGAAAGAGGTAGAGGATGCAGCTCAGAGAACTAGACTGTTTAGAACGACTTGCAAGACCAAGGGCTGGAAATGCAAGGTCATAGTGGACAGCGGAAGCACTGATAATCTCGTTTCAACTGAGATGGTGGAAAAACTGGAGCTGGAAACGACCAATCACCCGAGTCCATACAAAGTGTCATGGCTGTAGAAAGGACACCAAGTAAATGTTACGAAACAATGCTTGGTTGAATTTAGAATGGGTGAATATAGGGATAAAATTTTGTGTGATGTCATTCCCATGGACGTATGTCATGTATTATTGGGTATACCATGGAAGTATGATAGAAATGTAGTTCATGATGGGAGGATGAACACATACACCTTGGAGAAGGATGAGAAAACACACACATTGCTTCCAATAAAAGATAAAGAAGTAAAGCCGGAAGTACCCAGCACAATACTTCTCATGAGTGGGAAGGAGCTTCTCACAGAGATGGAGAAAAATGAAGATCCACAATTCTTTGTTGTCAGGAAGTCGAGGATTGTCGTGACAAGCACAAGAGTGGATGACTTACCAGACGAGATTCAGGAACTACTGGGAGAGTTCGTTGATATCATCGTGGACGAAATACCTCGTTCGTTGCCACCAATGAGGAGTGTGAGTCACCATATTGACCTCACACCTGGAGCGAGTCTGCCGAATAAAGCAGCGTACAGGTTGACTCCTCAGGAGAACGCGGAGGTCAAAAGCCAGGTTTAGGATTTGCTGGACAAAGGACTGGTCAGGGAGAGCCTGAGTCCGTGTGTTGTTCTGACAATACTAAGTCCGAAGAAGGATGGAGGCTAGAGGATGTGTACAGACTCCAGAGCGATTAATAAAATCACCATCAGGTATAGATTTCCACTGCCACGAATGGACGACCTGATGGATTGCCTGAGTGGGGCAAATTATTTTTTGAAGATTGATCTCAAGAGCGGATATCATCAGATTCACATGAGAGAGGGAGATGAATGGAAAACAACATTCAAAACAAACGAGGGTTTGTACGAATGGTTGGTCATGCCGTTTGGTTTGACAAACGTGCCGAGCACATTCATGAGGCTGATGAATGAAGTCCTGAGGGAATTCATTGGAAAATTTGTGGTCGTGTATCTAGACGACATACTGATTTTCAGTAAGACAAAGTCTGAACATTTAAAACACTTGGCTATTATCATGAGAAGACTACAACAAGAGAAGCTACTGATAAATATGAAGAAGTTCTCATTCATGCAGACAGAACTCATCTATTTGGGTTTTGTAATCTCGGCGAATGAATTGAAAATGGATCCTGAGAAGGTGGACGTGATCAAGAATTGGCCATCACCGAGAAATGTTTTCGAGGTGAGAAGTTTCCACGGTTTAGATAGTTTCTACAGGAAATTCATTCGGAATTTTAGTGGAATTAGCGCCGCAATGATGGACACCATGAAGAAGCGACATAAAGTTTTTCATTGGACAGCAGAGGCTGAAAGAAGTTTCAATCTGTTGAAGCGGAAGATAACAAAGCAACCAATTCTAGTGTTTCCTAATTTTCGGAAGACATTTCAGGTGAAATGTGATGCCAGTGGGTATGCTGTAGGAGGAGTCTTGAACCAGGATGACAGACCTATGGCATATTTCAGCGAGAAGCTGGATGATGCAAAGCTGAAGTACTCCACATATGATAAAGAGTTCTATGCCATCATACAGGCATTAAAGAAGTGGAGGCATTACTTGATACCCAAGGAATTTGTTCTGTACAGCGACAATCATGCATTGCAGTTTGTAAGTCAACAGGAGAAGTTGAACCAAAAGCATGCAAAATGGGTAGAGTACATGCAAAATTTCACATTTGTAATCAAGCACATTTCAGGAACTGCTAACAAAGTAGTTGATGCTTTGAGAAGGAAATGTTTGTTATTGCAGGAATTCAGCGTCAAAACATTGGGTTTTGAGAATCTGAAAGATATGTATGCTGGAGATGCAAATTTTGGAGAAGCATATGAAGCGACCGAGAATCCAGTTCTCAGGGATCAGACTCCTTGGATAGATTTCATGATCCAGGAGGGATTGTTGTTTAAGGGCAATCAGCTATGTATTTCGAGTTGCTCCATGAGGGAGAATTTGGTGAAGGAAAAACACAGCGGAGGCTTAGCAGGTCACTTTGGACATGATAAGACATTCGCCAAGCTGAGCGAATCATATTATTGGCCAGGGATGCGCACTGATGTTAAGCGATTTGTTGACAGGTGTCGGATTTGTCAACATTCGAAGGGCCGAAAGCAGAACACTGGATACTATCAGCCATTACCCGTACCTGAGAGGCCATGGGAGGCGATCAGCATGGATTTCGTCTTGGGTTTGCCGAGAACTCAGCGAGGAGTTGATTCCATCTTCGTAGTGGTGGACAGGTTTTCAAAGATGGCACATTTTATTCCATGTCAGAAGACCAACGACGCGACCCACATCACAAATTTGTTTTTCAAAGAAATCATCAGGTTGCATGGGTTACCGAGAAGTATAGTCTCGGACAGGGATACTAAATTCATAGGTCATTTTTGGAGGATGCTATGGAAGAAGCTAGGGACAGACTTAGCATTTAGTTTGGCTTACCATCCGTAGACGGATGGGCATATGGAAGTAGTCAACCGAAGACTGGGAGATCTGTTGAGAAGCCTAGTGATGGAGCATCACAGCAGTTGGGACCAAATATTACCACAGGCAGAGTTTGCGTACAACGATTCGGTGAATCGGAGTACAGGGAAGAGTCCATTCCAAATTTTGTATGGAACACAGCCGAGGGGAGTTTCTGAGCTCAGGGAGTCAGAACAAGCTGGAACTAGCAGCGCGAGTGCTGAAGAGTTCATTGAAGCGATGGAGGAACTTCACACAAAGGTGAAGCAGCGATTGATGGATGCAAATCAGGAGTATAAGCGCAGAGCCGATCAGCGGAAGAGACAACTTCAGTTTGAAGTTGGTGACATGGTTCTGGCGCACTTAAGGAAAGAAAGGTTCCCAAGGGGAACATATCACAAGCTCAAGATGAAGAAAATCGGACCATGCAGAGTCCTGAAGAAGTTCAGCGAGAACGCTTACGAGATTGAGTTGCCGGATGGCATCGAGATATCTTTGATATTCAATGTTTCGGATTTATACCCATATAGAACTGATGGAGAATCAGCGGTTGGAACTGAAGAACCGGAAGTCCAGTGGCAGAAGCAGTTACCAGTTGCACAGAAGCCGCAGATGGAGTTCATACTGGACAAGCGATTGGGCAAGAAGACCAGGCGAAAACAGTATTTTGAGTACCTGGTGAAGTGGAAAAATCACCCAGTGGAGGATGCCAGCTGGGAAACAGAAGCAGTTATCCAGACGCATGGACACACCGTGCGGGAGCTCATGGACAAGAGCCCATGAAATCTTTTGAGCCGAGGAGTATGATGCAGGAGCATCGCTCACTCATCAAACGAGCCAGCGCGTGGAGCAGGAAAAGACAGCTAGACAAGCCAGCAAACTTCTTTTTGAATTTTACCTTGATATTTGTTGCGCCAAGCATTAATGAGTTAATGTAATGAAGCGCACTTGTATTGTATTATAGAAAGGAAGGCATTTATTAGATTTAATGTTGTTAGATAGGAATTTATTGTAGATTTGATAGCTTCAGATTTCGTGAGGGCAAACGGAATATAGGCACCCTCCTTTGTATCATTGTATGATGGAAGCAAATAGAAGAGAAGAGCAGAGCAGAGAACTGGTGAAGAACACCCATGTACAGATTGAACTAATAGAAGAAAGAGCCTTCGATTCAGACTTCATGGTTTGTGTTGTTTTCTCTGTGTTGATATTATGCTCATGGCTGTGTGCTTTCTGTTATGCATTTGCTTTTGAATATGCTATGTATGTGATTTCATAGTTGATTAGAAAACTGTGAGAAAGAGGAGAATGAGTTTCAATTGTTTCTCTGTTTGAGCCGGGAGATTCCTGCATAGAGTGCAGTGGAATTCATCCGCATAGAGTGCGTTGATGAGGCTCAGCAATTAAACTCTTATTCTCATCTGCCCAGAAGTTGAATTGGGTTGTTCGAGCGTGCAGAAGAAGTGCAGGTCGAACCTGAAGTCTCAGTAGTTAGTCTGAGAAAAGGAAGGTGTGGGGCTACTGTTGTAGAGAGTGCACAGAGTCTGGGAGAACTCAATACTTCGAGAGCGTTGAAGTTCAAGCACAATTAGTGGGTGCAGAGTCTCTGAGGGAGCCAGAATTGACAAGCTCAGGAGGGATAATTCTTTCATGAACATAGTGAGAGCAGACCAAGGTGGGGTTCGAACCAGGAGAAGTGTTGAAGCGGAAGAAATCTCCAAGGAGGAGAGTAGACGGACATGATTCGCGGAGGAGAATCGCGAGATCCCGCTGACCGTCAGATCTCAGTGAAGTGGAGAGGGGTTTAACCCTTGGCGCAGGAAGAACCAAAGTCCATCGGAATTCAGGCTTCGGTGTTGGTGGTGGTAAGATTTACATACCCGTTGAAACTGCAAATAGCGATTCCCCGATATAACCGGAGCCGTTGATTCCACGGGACAGGTGGCGTGAGATCCCGAGAGATCGGGGTTCGGCATTCGGGACTTTCTATTGCAAAAGAATTGGGAATGGAGAAATTGCGATCCCGTGATCCCCGATATACGGAGGGAGAGGTGACGTGACAGGAAGATAGCACACGTGCGTCGGAGTTCGGAGTTCGGGGTTTTGTGAAGCGAGTAAATCACAACATCGCAAGTGCCAATTTCCCGATAGGGAAATCCCCGACATAGTGGAAAGCGTTGACCCTTTGACTATCGGGTTTCGGGGTTTTGAGTTGCATGTGAATTGTGTTTCCGAGTTTCGCGATACTGCGAAACCCGATCTCCCGAGAAGTGAAGAGGAGATCGCCGAAGAAGAACTGTGGGTAGAGAGAACTCCTGAGAGGAGTTGGAAGAGTCTTCAACTCTTCGGGCCAGAGAAGAAGAAGGTCCTGGTGGGAGTGACCATTCTCAAGGGAGTGAGAGGGGTTACGTCACTACTCTTAAATCAAGAAGAGATAAATCTGAAGGGGCATAAAGAGGTATGTATTTACTATTTTTTTTTTTTTAAATTGAATAGTTATCAGCTATGAAAACATATGATCAATATTTTCATCTTATGTGGTGTGCAGATTCCATAGTCAAAGCACTTCAAGAACATCAGAATCAACAATCAAGTGAAAGACAAAAGTTGTACAAACATCGGAAGAAGTGTTATGATGCTCCAAACAAATATTTAGGTATGATAATTGATGGCATGGAACAAAAGAAAACACTTATAACGCATTTTGTCCATACACCCAAAAATTTACAGGAAGAGAATTTCATTCAGTTTCACTTGGTTGGTTGTATGGTTTTCAATGGAAAAATGTGTCCAAGAGTTTACTTCACAACTCCAAATATTCATAATGATGCAAATCTGACCATCACCATAATTCATCATGTGGTCACTCGCTAGTCTGGAAATCTTCCTCAAGTTCTCTATCTACAGTTGGACAACACTAGTCATGAAAATAAAAATCAAATTGTGTTTGGATATCTAAGAATGCTTGTTGAAATGGGAATCTTTCAAAAGGTGAAAGTTGGTTTCCTTCTTGTTGGACACACTCATGATCATATTGATCAAATGTTCAGTCATTTTTCAGTAACATTGAAGACGAAAAATGTTGGAAGTCTACCATCATTGATTGAATGTATCAAGAAAGCATACATTCCAGAGCCTGCTTTTCCTATATTAGAAGAAACTGTTGATATGCGAAGATTTATTCAGGGATCACATCATGAAGAAAAATGTATTGAACAACTTAATGACATTAGCTTCCAACACCAATTTTGTTTCAAAAAAATTGATGGGAAAACACTTATATGGGGAAAGCAGTATTCGACTACTACAAAAAGGGGGCCTTCATCAGGTTTATCATTTTTGAATTTCATTCCAGATCGTCCAATTTTTGCATCAAAGTTATTATTTTTACAATCAGTTTCTGAAATCCATAATGCACGGAGGCGTAATAGAGACGTAGATTATTCTGAATGCCTGGAAGAAATTAAAAAGTCCATTAAGGACACATATGAGTACTTTGATGTTGTTGCTTCTGTTTGGTGGGAGTCTTTTTTCAATAGTCAAAGTGACATAATTTAAATCTCAACAAATGAAGATACAATGTTGAGGGCTCCATTTCATTGGCCACAAAATATGCCAAACAAATCTGAAGAAACAAACATTGTTGAAGTTCAACAAGAATCTCAAGGTGCTATTGAGTTTACATAAGAAGATGAAAGAAAAATGTATATTGGTTTGTGAAGGTCATGTGCACAACGTGAATCCATGTAATACCTTTACAAGGGTTCAATACAAGATATTACGGAGGGTAGCATGATTGTAGTTTTAGAGACTGAAGATCCACATGGTTATCCATTTTGGATAAGAAAGGTTATAAAGATTGAGAAAGAAAATGATGATGTTATTGCAATTGAAGTTCATTGGTATGCAACAAGTACATACCCATTCAATGGTGTGTACAAGCCAGAGATGGTGGTTGAGAAACATGTCAATAGAAAGAGAAAAAGAAAGGGTCAAAATACAACTCATCGCCGCACTGACCTCTTAAAATTAGATGACGTTGACATACTTGTTTATGACTTCAATTTGACAAAGAGAGGAACTCTTCACTCCAACACAACATAGATTATCAAGAGGTTGCTTCCGCAAGAAATAAATGCAAGATGGGAGTCTACTGAACCTTGTCATAGATCTAAAAAGCATTTGACATCTGAAATGTTGGGCATGCATGTAGACTCAGATGGTGCATTCATCGAAAATAGAGAAGAGTATGGATCATCTACATCTTCATCCAAAAATTCATGTGAAGATAATGTAGACTCTAATGGTATTTCAAAAACCATGAGTTAATCTGAATAAGTGTATGAAACATTTTATGCATTTTTTATCCATATGATGTTTGTATGGTAACTAAAAATGAGCATTGAACTTACATATGATCTTACATGAAGTTATGAATTTTTTGTTATGTTTTATGAATGATATATTTTTTTATTATGGATAACATAATAAAATTTCTTAGCTCATATGTTTTGAATATGGTCAATATAACAATACTTTTAAGAAATTATTTATGTTTCATTCAATGTAACTTGTATTTAATTTTTTTTTATCAAAAGTAAAAAAATATTAAAAAGTGATGTTGAATTTTTAAAGTATATTGTGATATTTTCATGGCATTATGAATTACCTTATGCTTTGCGTGATAATAACATTTAAAAAGTAAATATTTAAGGGTTGATTTTATGATTTTTCTTACAGTAATGATGAGTTCTTTTACCACATTATAAAAACATGTCATTTTCATACCCCAATTTTAGAATGGGTGCTACCGGTAGCAATACTTTTCAATTTTATGGTTGATTTTGTGGTTTTGGTCTTAATGGTACGAAGTGATAAAAATATGATTTCAAATGATCTCAAAATTTAACGTTTTGAAAAGAAATTTTTTTTCAAAAACATCTATTTTTTTTAGGTGCTGATTTTAAGGTTTTTCTCAGCTACTGTTTAAGTTTTGAAGGCCATGTTTGAAAAATGTTGTAATTTTGACCCTGTTTTAAAAAATGGTGCTACCGGTAGCACCATTTTTTGATTTGGGGGTTGATTTTGACCTTTTTTATGCAAAAATATGGGTTTTTGGGGCCAGAGTTCTTGTTTTGAGGTCACAATTCTCATTAAGTCGGTAACTATGTTACAAATTTAACTAGATATTAGAAGTTGTAAAAGAAGTGTCTAGACTGCATAATGTGATAGTAAATAAACATGTTCCAACAATGCAATATCATACCATTTGAGCAATAAATTTTTAACAAGAATATTGCAATATTATACCATTCTTACAATGACCCTTTTTATGAGTTTTATGCCAAGTATTTCAGAGAGAAAAATGAAAAAACAATGTATTCAATTCTATGTGTTCATTAGTAAGATTATATGCCCAAGACCAAAAATTCATTTGTCATTAACCCAAATATCAAGGACAACATACAATGATTGTATATACTATATTTAAACCTGAGATTAGAAAGGAGAGAGAGTTATAAATTTTGAATCTTAAACTGTGTAAAGAAGTGTTGTAGGATTAAGTTTAATTATGTACCCTTTAAATAGTGATATTACCTTGTAAACAATGATCAATGAGAGGTAATGTCCCATAATTTAATGAGGTTGTTGGCACATGTTTAGCATCAATTTGTTACTTGAGACAATTTAGAACAAGAATCACTTAGAACATTTCAAATAAATGAGACTTAAACCATTAGCACTTAGTGAAGCAACAACTTGAAAATTGAGGTACCATTGATAGAGATTGTGGTATGGACTTCTCTGATAAAAAATCACTTTTGTGGAAAATTAGTAGGTTTAATTCATGATAATATTTTTGTGTAGTGTGGATGACTAACCTAAGGCATAATATGTCACACATGAATTTTCACTCTTGTGAGAAAAATGTAGAAAATGACAAAAAAGGAAGAAAATAGATAGAAAAACATGAGCACAAGGTGTTACCTATGTGATAACAACCTTGAAACAATAGGATAAAGTCATAGTTACCTATGTGTCGACAACCTTGAAATGAAAAGGGAAGAGTTCCCATAGGACTGTGGGCAGATTTGTAGATTCTACAACTTTGCTCACAGGCTTGTGGGTAGAGTTGCCATGTAGTTGGAACATAACAACTCTACCCACAGACCTGTGAGTAGAGTTTCCTTTCTATGTTCCTAAATGACCACAATATAAGAGGATTGTGCCTCTCTAATGAGTGTGAGGCATACTGACATGTCACACTCATTAGAGAGGAACAATTCTCTCATATGGTGGTCATTTAGGCACATAGAAAGGAAAGTGGGCAGAGATGCCTTTCTATGTGCTTAAATGACCACCATATAAGAGGATTGTGCCTCTCTAATGAGTGTGACACATCAAGATGCCTCACATTAATTAGAGAGGCACAATCCTCTTATGTGGTGGTCATTTAGGCACATAGAAAGGCAAGTATGCCCACATGCATGTGTGAAGAGACCCAATTTATCATTGATAATATCTTGATCTGTGTGTGAGCGTGTGAGAAATTGCGCATTCTTGCAGATGTTCTAACGAAATGGGAGATGGCAAAACTACAACATGTATCATGAACTTCTTCATTACAAATCTTTGTAGAGTTTATTAGAGGAATGGAGGTTAATTATTGGTGTTCTCCACATGTTCTCCATGCATGTTGTATGGAGGTTATTGATGTTGTCTGGAGTTTATACACAATGGGGATAATGGTGGAATGTTGTGGAGTGAATATAAATAATATTTGTTGTTGTTGATGATGTCCTTGCATGTTGTTGCAACAATGAATGACATGTTTGAAAAATGGAACTTGTTGTTGTTGTAATAGTTTATTATTTCCCTTAAAAACACAAAAAAAAACACTATATAATATTGGCGGTTCAAGATTATTACATCACAAAGCTGTTTATGTCACTTGTAGGTTGTATTATTATGTTCTTGTGGTTTCCTCAAGATGTTTCATCACAACCCTTATGACACTTTCTAACTATTTCTCTCATTTGATGGAATGTTATAGGACACAACCAAACAAGTATTTGTTAGATTTATCTTCGCCGAGTGAGGGAAGTTCAACTAGAATAGAGGCAAGTGAGACATCTAGTAGGTCTAATAGGCGAAGATCAACTAGAGGTGATAAGATCAGAAGAAAATTCCATAGACACATGGAATTATTTCTTGCTAAAGGGGGGTCATGTTCTTATGATGATGAGAGCATAGACAACATCTAGGTTCCCTTGAGGTGTAACCATATTGTGAAACAATGGGTACCCAAGGATATTGCTCAAATAAACACTGATTTTTGTGTCAACAAAAGGATATACCGCATTGCTCCATCGTCATTACATGGTTTGTGGCTATTTTCCATGGATGGCATAACGGTCTGTTATGGAGAATAACTGAATTGATGGAGTATGTGGGACCCTATTTCATGTACAAAGATTGCATATGGCTAGTACAATATACAAAAAGTATGCGGAGATATGGCGTGGTTACAAATTATATACAACTAAAAGACAATGATCAAAATAAGGGAGCATCTATGTATATTGACAGAAGGCCAAAAGCATCGAGGAATATTGCAGGGTTTATAAACAGTACACAACCCATGACCACAAATAATAAACCCAATTGCATATTTGAGGGGCATGAAGGAAACCATGTATTCATATGTGCAGTAATATCAATAGTTGTAGGGGAAGAGTTGTTGATTGATTACAATTTCAATCGAGTAGATACAAACATTGCTATTATGAGGGTAGTATGTATATTATTTTACCCAACCTGTAAGCAATGACTATTATATTTTATGATTATCATTTACTAATAGATACAAGAAACATCTAATAGAGACAAGAAACATACATTGTCTTCAATATGATCCTCTAAACTAGAACTAAAAACTCATATGGTAAGACATTTAATGATAATACCGATCCTTTCTTTGCTACCACATTATGATCACTCCTCAAAGTTGTAACTATTTTGATGTTATGTTTTTTACAAGTAAATCATCCACTAAAATGATTTTATGTAACGTTATTTTTCATACATTTGATTTTCTTGATTTTTTTGTAATTCTTATATTGACATTGCTTTGTTGGAAACACCATTGTCCCAGGGTGATAGGGGGAAGGAAACAACCTTAGAGAAATCCATATATTATACAGAGGAAGAGATTACTGATGAACAATTTTTTTTCTCCCCCAACCCAGTCCAAACAATAAAGAAGCTTCTAAGAAAATCAAACATTGAACTTTCTTCTTTGATTGAGATTCAATGACAAACACAGAAGATAAAGGAAAGAATTAAAGCATTGAAGAACAAAATTCAAATCTATGGGGTGAGAAAGATCTTTATTTATCCCATTTATTTATTTTGGATTTTAATTTTTATAATCTTACAAGTCCTTTATAAAAAAATCTTTATTTTTATAGAAGTTTTTGTAGGATTTTGATCCACAGGATCATGCTACGAAGGTCGGGGTTCGTACCAGCACTGTTGCTACACCAAAACAACATCATATTGGCATTCCAGTTGCTCAGACCGACATGATGGTCACTCAGACCATTACACCCAGGGTCGATGTCGGTATTAGACCCGACCCTGATGAACACATGCTAGAATGGCACATGATGATTGTTGGACAACTGAGAGAGGCGGGGGGGGTGAATCAGTTGTTACCGTGCTTAAACAATTATTCTTATTTTAAACTATTTACAAAACACTCAATGAAAATCACAATAACGCGGGGAGGTAAGCAATAGAACATTCAACATCAATCACACACATGAAATATATAGAGACAGATATTTCCTGAGGAAACCCATAAAGGGTAAAAACCTCTTCTTCTTGATATGATAAGTAATCTTTATTTTCTGTACATTATCATTCTTATGAGAACCAACTCATTGTGAGGCTACCAGCTCTATTTTTCAAGATACAACTTGTTGAGAGCACCAACTCTCTAGTTTCTCTAGCACCCACTAGAAGGAAGCACCAACTCCCTGGTTTCTCTAGCACCCACTAGAAGGAAGCACCAACTCCCTAGTTTCTCTAGCACCTACTAGAAGAAATCACCAACATCTTAAGTGTTCCAGCACCAAATGGATGGAAGCACCAACTTCCAGTCACAAAGGCACCGACTTGTATAACAAAGAACAATAGTTCTCCCTTGCACCACCCTGCCACCTTGGTTTTTCTAGCTGCAACTAGATGGAAGCTACAACTCCCTATGTTCAAGCACCCACTTGAACCTCTGAGGAAAACAGTCCTCCCTAGAACCTCCCTACCACCCTGATTATAAAAACTTCGTTACTTGAGACTTATTACAGTGATACAATGTTTATCAATAGCTTACCAGTCTCATCACTGTTCTGTTGCATTGCTATGCTCTGCCTGCATCAGTGTCTTCCTGCTCGGATTATTCTTTGAGATTTCTATTCTTATTCTCTGTCTCTACATGCACACCTCGACTTCATCTTCCTCTCTTAGATATGCATATTTGTTCTATGCGCTATGCCTCTTCTATGCATTTCGGTTGTTGCCCACAACATGCTTTTTCCTTGTGTGAAATTACTCTCATCAGAAGCAACCTCCTCTTCTCTGTTCTGCATATATTTATAATGCCCAATCCTCTGCCAGATAATACACCTAACTCTTCATCCCCTCTGGTGATTACACTTAGTCTATTCTTCATCTATGGATGTTATTCTAAGACTCTTTGGCTTCTCTGGAAGCTACAATCTTCGACTCTTTTCCATCTATCAATCGTCTCTATTATGAGTCTTCATTCCACTGACAGATACCTCGAGACTCTTCAACTCCTCTGGTGATCACCTTGAGATTCTTCGAATTCTTTGGTAGATGCAATCAATCATTTTTTTCAGTTACAATCAGTCTATCTCTAGCAGTTATTGAGAGAACCTCCACACGCTCATACCTCTGGCGCCTTTTCCCATCCCGAGAAAAATTCATAGTGGGCATTATATTTTATGTCTAAGCCCATTCCTTTCATATGACCATTGGTAGTGACCCTACATCTAACCAACAGTCATTTCATGATTTCACATTTCGGGTGATCGAATGCGAGTCACCTCAATTTTCCCAACTAGCGAAACTCTGAGGTGGAGCCTAGAAATGCTAGCTCCTTCCCTTCTCTTCCATTGATGTGACCACTGGTTATTATCAAATCCCTATTCCAAAAGGCATTTTGCGATGTCGGTGATCTCTATTGTAAAGCCTAGCGACATGATAGCTCCTCCCTTAACCTTCATCAATGTAACCACCAGTTGTGACCAGGGGCCAAGCAAGAGGGGTGCTTCATGATTTCTCATATCTCAAACTCCTGTTATGAGTTTCCTCGAAACTCCCAACTCACGAAACTATGAAATGATTCATATCAGATCAATGGTCGAGATCTCTCCCTCTGATTGACGACTATGATCAAGTTGCGACTTCGCGTGTTGGGATTTTGAATGTGAGCCAACCCTGACTCTTCCAACTCCCAATTCCATATTTTTCACTTTTCCAGATTGACAACCCACATCCCTCTGTGATCCAATGGTCCAGATATTATTGGGGCTTTGCATTTCGCGAAGTCTACGAACTACTCAACGCAGTTCTTCCAATTTGCAATTCTATGAATCTGCTTATCTGCCGCCACGTGTCCTGCCTCAATGGATGACTAGGATTCCTTCACATCTTTTGGAGTGTTGAATGTCTTTTGGGCTTATCTTATCCTTCCACTTCAGTATGATCCAATGGTTGAGATCAATCCTTCGATGCTCAGATCCAATGGCTGTCCTTTGCTCTGAGACTTCACCCTTCGGCATTTCGTCTTGACACTTGTCATTAGTTGATTATACCATGTGTACTTGCTGATGTGGTCTGCCACATTTCCTTGTTGATCTGGTCTTGTTCATGTGGTCTTGTTGACGTGGTCTGTCACTTGTTCTTGCTGACGTGGATCTCCTCACATGGCACATTCCTTCACTTGGATCTGATGACCCAGATTATTCCTCGATCCAACGACTATGATCAATATTATGAACTCGGACTTCATGAGTTCATACAACTCTCACCTTTGAATTTTCTAGTTCATGAGTCAGTGAAATGATGATCTCTCACCACGTGTCCTCTCTCGATGGATGGTCAATATTTACCACGTGATCTTGGAAGAATTTCTAAGTGTCAAAGGTCTCAACCTTTGATCCTTCAGCAAGTCCTCATGACTCTGGGTCTTTTCTACATTTATGAGAACGCTATTTCTCTTGAGCTTTGGCAATGTAATTAACCTCGGCCCTGGCGCACACTTGCACTCCGCGTGCAACTCTGCACTATTCCTCCTGAGCTTCTCGATCTTTCTCTTTTGTGTCTTTGCTGTTGTTCTTGCCTATAAACATGCCACCGTCATTGTTGTTCTTTCCATGCACACTCTGCCTGTAAACCTACTAACATCGTTGTTGTTCTTGCCATCAATGACAAGAACTATGTGTGTAAACATGCCACTGTCGATGTTGTTCTTTCCATGCACACTCTTCCTGTAAACCTACCAACATCGCTATTGTTCTTGCCTTCAATGACAAGCACTCTTTCTGTAAACATGCCAACAATCTCCCCCTTTGGCATTGATGGAAAAACTGAAGGACTACAGTGTTCTACTTAGATCTCCAACTGTAGCATCCATAACACACCTTTTTCTCCCCCTTTGAAATCAATGTCAAAGAAAACATGCTCCCTCTGAGTTGTTGCAGTACTTGTCGAAGGTATCATATGTTCAACCAATACATACTCCCCCTGATAGGATGGATTCTCTTATTTGTATCTAACCCACAGTATTCTCCTTCTAATTCTTGGACCTGCTCATATCCAGCTTCAGCTGTGTCCTTTGTAGCAGACTCAATATTGCTCACCTCTCTCATTGGGATTCCTCCATCAACCTTTTCTTGTCATAACTGAATGACTCCCCCTGTCACGCTTCTCTGATCTTCTATTACAATAACTTCATTTTTCTTCCATGATGCCTACAATCCAAGACTTTTCTGATTGTATTCATCACAAGAAAAAACCATTACAAACACTCTCATACCTTCTTTCCCTTTTTACAAATGAAGGACCCGTGTTAGACTTCTTAGGAGTATTTATTTCTTCCTTGTTGTATCCAAGATCGGATTTTTCATTTGGTGATCTCTGACTATCCAAGATCTCATCCAGGGTCATGGAGTTGTTCAAGAACTTGATTTGGGTGTTTGACTTCTCAACCTTCACAACTTCTTCTTTCGGATTATGACACGATTCTTCTTCTACTTATTATTTTCTTGCATGGGAGGATTCAATATCAACATCATTATCTGTCCTTAGGCCTTTAGCCACCACTTGTCCCAAGTTTACATTTTTCACCTTACAATATTTGGACGTGAACACCTCTTCACAACCTCTGTCACACATTTGGCTTGTACTGAGCAAATTATGTTTCAGACCATCTACAAGCAGAACATCTTGAGAATTTTCTTTGTCATTACTCAAACTCACCATCCCTTTACTCTCGATTTTACCTAGTTCATCATTTTCAAAGATCACATTTCCTATTTTTCTTTTACTTATAGGCAAAAGCTTATCCTTGTCTCCAGTCATGTGCTTGGAACATTCACTGCCTATATTCCAAGAGTCTTTTTGTTTTTGAGTTGAAAGTATTAGACCACACTTTTCACTATCTTTCTTTTTCCATGTGCTGGCCTTTCTAGCTAAGAGCTTTATCCTTGGATCTGCTTTGCAATTCTTCATATGGTATTTTGCAGCTTTGTGGCTGAAGTTATGATAGTTATAACATTCAAGCTCATTGTTCAATAGGTCAAAGTGATTGTTGAAGCATTGTCTACTCATTGACTGTTTATTATTTCTTGACCTTCTCAGTTGCATGTCTCTAAACTTAATTTGACAATTTGCAATATGTGGTTGTTTGTTACTTGGCCATCTCATTCTTTGTTGTGGAAGATATTTATTCCTTAGGTGTCTTGATTTCTCATGTCTAAATCTTAAGGAATAATTTACAGCTTTGTGGCCAAATTTAGAATAGTAGAAACAATATCCATAGAAAAAATCTGTGTACCTAGAAAATGGTTGTCTTCTTTGAGCAGATTGATTTCTTCCATGCTGATGATTTCCTTGAGCAGAGGGTGTATTATTTCTTTGTTCTACAAATTCAGTTCTGGCACCTTTTTCCTTAGTCCTCTTGGGCGGTTGATTATCTTCTTTTGTTTCTGCAGGTTTGTTGTTTTCATTGGTTGTAGATTTGAAAAACTTGATGGGTTCTTTGTTGCTTGTCTGACCACTACTTGATCCCTCTTCATAACCCAAACCAATTTTCAACTTTGGATTCCTTTGCTAATTCAGAATGGTGGTTAATCCTTCTGAGGCTTTGATACTTGACAGATTCTGATGATACAAGGCTTGAAACTTCTTCAACTCTTTCCTAGTTTTCACTACTTCTTCTTCCAGAGCTTCACATCTTGCCTTCTTTTCTGATAATTGTTGTTTCAGAATGTCTTCAATTTTCTTTGTCTCTTCTAATTCCACTTTTAGCAGGGAAAAGTCTTCATCAGGTTTTTTTACTACCTTTCTTGAACTGTATCAACAATTGTTTTTTCTTTCTCTTCTTAAGTCTAAGTCTGTCAATCTCTTCCAAAGCGCTGATCAACTCTCATTCCAAGCCAACCACAACTTATTCATCATTAGCATCACTTCCCATGCTTTTATTATAATAATCCTCTTTGGCCATAAGAATGAAGTAATTTACCTTATCTTCATAGGAAGAGTCACTATTTGTGTCTTCTGAAGAGTCATCATTGTTTACACATAAAGTTTTATTTTTACCAAATCTCTTGGGTTTGTACTTTTCTTATCCTTCAGAGTTCTGGTCCTTCTACTTGTGTGGACACTTAGATGCAAAGTGACCTATCTTTCCACAGTTAAATCATTTGAAGGGAAACTTGGCTTGGTACTTGCCTGATCCTTTCTTTAGTCTTCTCACAAATTTTGCTTCAATTTCATCAGGCTCAAAATCCTCATTCTTGTCTGCTTTAAATGATGCGTCTCTAGAGGTGGGTTTATCTTTAACTATTCTCATTTCATATGTAGTCAACGTTCCTAGAAGTTGATAAAAAGCCAAAGCTTTTAGTTCATTAAGTTCTTCTATAGCTGAGACCTTTGGGTTGAACCTATTTGACAAAGATCTCAAAAAAAATTTAACTAAAGAGGGTTCCTCATTTTTTTCACCAAGTGCTTTCATTGCATTTACTAGTTCTTCAACTCTCATAAAGTACTTCCCAATAGTTTCATCTTCTTTCATCTGTAGCTGTTCAAACTATACTCTATAGGTTTGAAGCTTGGCATATTTTACCTTCTCATTACCTTCATAACTGCTAATGAGTTTGTCTCACATGTCTTTGGCAGTTTCTAAATGCATAACTTTTACAAATTCTGCTTCTGCAAGCCCACTCAAAATAACATTCATAGCCTTAGCGTTGAAGCTGAATTCTAGCTTGTCATCCTTATTATCTAGTACAACTAGCTTTACATAATCAATCTCTACCACATCCCATACATCTGCACCAAAAGCCATTATGTAGGTTCTCATCCTAACTTTCCAGAAGCCAAAGTTTGTTCCATTGAACAGGGGGGCCTTATTGGTTGAATTTCCTCCATGGCTTGTCATGTTTAAGCTCTAGGATCTACCCTTAAATAAAGGGAACTCTCTCTGATACCAATTGTTGGACAATTGAGAGGGGGGGGGTGAATCAGTTGTTACCGTGATTAAACAATTACGCTTATTTTAAACTCTTTACAGAGAACTCAATGAAAATCACAATAATGTAGAGAGGTAATCAATAGAACATTCAACAGCAATCACACACATGAAATATACAGAGACAACTATTTCCCAAGGAAACCCATAAAGGGTAAAAACCTCTTCTTCTTGATATGATAAGTAATCTTTATTTTATGTACATTATCATTCTTATGAGAACCAACTCATTGTGAGGCTACCACCTCTATTTTGCAAGTTGGAATTTGCTGAGAGCACCAACTCTCTGGTTTCTCTAGCACCCACTAGAAGGAAGCACCAAATCCCTGGTTTCTGTAGCACCCACTAGAAGGAAGCACCAAATCCCTAGTTTCTCTAGCACCTACTAGAAGGAAGCACCAACTCCCTAAGTGTTCCAGCACCAACTGGATGGAAGCACCAACTTCCAGTCACACAGGCACTGACCTTTATAACAAAGAACAATAGTTCCCCCTTGCACCACCCTGCCACCCTAGTTTTTCTGGCTGCAACCATATGGAAGCTACAACTCCCTATGTTCAATCACCCACTTGAACCTATGAGGACAACAATCCTCCCTAGCACCTTCCTACCACCTTGATTATAAAAAATTCATTACTTGAGACTTATTATAGTGATATAGTGTTTATTAATAGCTTACCAGTCTCGTCACTATTTTGCTGCACTGCTATGCTCTGCCTGCATCAGTGTCTTCCTGCTCAGATTCTTCTTTGAGATTTCTATTCTTCTGCTCTGTCTTTACATGCACACCTTGACTTCATCTTCATCTCTCAGATATGCATCTCTGTTCTATGCAATACACCTCTTCTGTGCATTTTGGTTGTTGCCCACAACATGCTTTTTCCCCATGTGAAATTACTCTCATCAGAAGCAACCTCCTCTTCTTTGTTCTACATATATTTATAATGCCTAGTCCTCTGCCAAATAGTACACCTAACTCTTCATCCCCTCTGGAAATTACACTTAGTCTTTTCTTCATCCATGGTCGTTATGCTGAGACTCTTTAGCTTCTTTGGCAGCTACAGTCTTCAACTCTTTTACATCTGTCAATCGTCTCTATTCTGAGTCTTCAATCCACTGACAGATACCTCAATACTCTTCAACTCCTTTGGCGATCACCCTGATATTATTCAAATTCTCTGGTAGATGCAATCAGTCATTTTCTGTAGTTACAATCAGTCCATCTCTAGCAGTTACTGAGAGAACCTCTACGCGCTCATACCTGTGGCACCTTTTCCCATCCTGAGAAAACTTTAAAGTGGGCGTTATCTTTTCTGGATAACACCATTCCTTTCATATGACCATCGGTGGTGACCCTACGTCTAACCAATAGTCTTTTTGTGATTTCGCATTTCAGGTGATCGAATGCGAGTCACCTCGATTTTCCCAACTTGTGAAACTCCAAGGTGGATCCTAGCAACGCTAGCTCCTTCCCTTCTCTTCTACTGATGTGACCACTGGCTGTGATCACAACCCTATTCGAAAAGGCATTTCGTGATTTCGATGATCTCTATTGTAAATCCTAGCGACATGCTAGCTCCTCCCTTAACCTTCATCAATGTAACCACCAGCTATGACCAAGGGCCAAGCAAGAGGGGTGCTTCACGATTTCTCATATCGTGAACTCCTTTTATGAGTTTCCTTGAAACTCCCAACTCACGAAACTTTGAAATGCTTCATATCATATCAACAGTCAATATCTCTCCCTTTGATCGATGACTGCGATCAAATCGCGACTTCATGTGTCGGGCTTTTGAACGTGAGCCAACCCTGACTCTTCCAACTCTCGATTCCGAATTCTACACTTTTCCATATCAAAGAACCACAACCCTCTATGATCCAATGGTCTAGATCTTATCAAGACTTTGCGTTTCGTGAAGTTTGCAGATTTCTCAATCCAGTTAATCTGATTCTCAATTCTGTGAATCTGCTTACCTGTCGCCATGTGTCCTGCCTCAATGGATGACCATGATTCCTTCGCAGCTTTTGGAGTGTTTAATGTCTTATGGGCTTATCCTATCCTTCCACCTCAGGATGATCCAATGGTTGATATCAATCCTTTGACGCTCAAATCCAACGACTATCCTTTGCTCCAAAACTTCTCCCTTTGACATTTCCTCTTGACACTTATCATCAACTGATTATACCATGTGTAATTGCTGACGTGGTCTGCCACATTTCCTTGCTGATGTGGTCTTGCTGATGTGGTCTTGCTGAAGTGGTCTTGCTGATGTGGTTTGTCACTTGTTCTTGTTGACGTGGATATCCTCACATGGCACATTCCTTCACCTAGATCTGACGACCCAGATTAGTCCTTGATCCAACAACTGTGATCAATATCGCGAAATCAGACTTCGTGAGTTCATAAAACTCTCACCTTTGAATTTTCCAGTTCTCGAGTCAGTGAGATGATGATCTCTCACCACGTGTCCTCTCTCGATGGACGATCAAGATTTACCATGCGATCTTGGAATAATTTATGTGTCAAAGGCCTTGACCTTTGATCCTTCTGCAAGTCCTGATGACTCTGGGTCTCGTCTGCATTTCTGAGAACGCTATTTCTCCTGAGCTTTGGCAATGGAATTAACCTCGACCCTGGTGAACACTTGCTCTTTGCGTGCAACTCTGCAATATTCCTCCTAATATTCTTGAGCTTTCTCTTCTGCATCTTCGCTACTGTTCTTGCCTATAAACATGCCACCATCCCTATTGTTCTTTCCATGCACACTCTTCCTATAAACCTTCCAATATCACTACTGTTCTTTCCATCAATGACAAACACTCTGCATGTAAACATGCCACCATCGATGTTGTTCTTTCCATGCACACTCTGCCTATAAACCTGCAAACATTGTTGTTGTTCTTGCCATCAATGACAAGCACTCTACCTGTAAACATGCCAATAATTTTTCTGCGGTAGTACGACAGTCATTAGACCAAAACCCATAGGTGATTGGTAAACTCATCACTACCAATAATCAAGGATCCATGAGAGACGGTTAGTCCCTTTTCACGATACACTAGGGAGCACTGACTACTTCAATTTCGTGCAACAATCTCCCCCTCAATGCTAGTCGTGTGTGTATCAAACTCATGACCTCTAGCTCTGATACCATTTTCGCAGTAGTACGACAGACGTTAGACCAAAATATGCGGGTTATTGGTAAAATCATCACTGCCAGTATTCAAGGATCCACAAGAGGCAGATAGTCCCTTTTCACGATACACCGGGGATCGCTAACTACTTCAATTTTGTGCAACAATGATGTTGATGCAGAGCAAGGCTTTGCACCTTATGAAGCATGATTTCTTGGATCTTCCTATGTCACTAGCATGGGAACACTAAAGGTTACATTTTTGGTAAACGATGAGCTCATCCCTATGAAAATAGAAAACCTTCTAGGTATTTAAGATGTGCTTTAATTATTATGTACAATCTAATTAAAATTGACGTATAATGTGCAATTATTTTAAACTAATGATAATATCGTTTTGTCGGAAATGACACATTTTATAAATGCATAAATGAACTAAAATTGGATATCTTTGGGCCCACCATGTTGGTTGTGGAGCCTGATTATCTTCCTGATTATTCTGCTGGATAATAATAAGGAAGGACCTGACAATTTCTTTGGTGTATGCAACCCACACTGGGTGAACCACATATATCTGTGTTTCTATTGTATTGTGTATCTTCTGTGTTTTATTTCCACATTTGTTTTATTTTATTACTTCATTATCCTGTTTTTCTAACAACTTGTATCAGAGAGAAAGGTAACTCATAGGAAAAGAGGGTTCCTAGCTCGAGTGGGACCAATGGAGGAAGATGGAAAGTTTAGGGTCGAGAAATTTAATGGCCAAAAATTCCAGTTATGGAAGATGCAAATGGAAGATTATTTTGATCAGAAGGATCTATTCCTACCATTAGACAAAATAGAAAAGAATCTGATGACCATGAAGGATGAAGAATGGGAGGTTCTTGACAGAAAGGCACTAGGAATGATACGACTGAGCCTGGCAGTATCGGTGGCTTTCAATATTTCAAAAGAAAAGACAACGAAGAAGTTGATGGACACATTGGCTAAACTATATGAAAAACCCTCAGCATCCAATAAGGTATTTCTAATGAAGAGATTATTTAATATGAAGATGTCAAAAGGTGGGTCTATTGTAGACCATTTAAATGAATTTAATACGATTACTAATTGGCTAAGTTTTGTAAAAGTGGACTTTGATGATGAGGTCAGGGCTCTTATAATCTTGTGATCATTGCTAGAAATATGGAATGTCTTGGCCATCGCTGTAAGTAACTCTATCTCTAGTTCAAACACTCTAAAATTTGATGATGTTGTTGGTGTTATCCTTAGTGAGGAAATGTGACAGAAAAACACAGGTGAGACATCAGGTAATGCGTTGACTGTGGAAAATAGGGGAAGACAAAAGGATAGAGGAAAGGGCTCAGGGAACCATGGGAATTATAAGAAGGGAAGATCCAAATCTAGAGTGGGAAAGATAGAGTACTGGAATTGTGGGAAGAAAGGACATCTAAAGAAAGACTGCAGAGCTTCAAAGAAACAAAGAGATGGACAACAAGAGAAAAATCAAGAAGAAAATGTAACAGGTGATGTGTTACAAGATGCTTTGGTTCTTTCTGTAGATAATATTTCTGAGTCTTGGGTAGTAGATTCAGGGGCTTCATTTCATGCCACATCCCATAGGAAACATTTTATAGTTTATGTTCAAGGTGATTTTGGACAGGTTCATTTGGGTGATGATGCACCATGCAAAATTGTTGGAATGTGAAATGTACAAATAAAGCAAAAGAATGGAAACCAATAGCTGTTGAAAAAGGTAAGACATGATTCAGATCTAAGAAAAATCTAATTTCAACTAGGCAGTTGGAAAGTGAAGGCTGTATATCTATATTTACAGATAAGGTATGGAAGGTAACCAAAGGATCATTGGTGATAGAAAAAGGAGAGAAGGTAGGTACATTGTATTTATGTACTGGTAATACTGACTCTTCTATATCTTTAGCTTCTACAAGAGTGGATACAACACTGTGGCATCATAGGTTTGGACACATGAGTGAGAAGGGGATGAAAATAATTCACAAAAGAAATTCGTTGCTGGATATTAAACAAATTGATTTGAATTTCTATGAGCACTGTGTTTATGGAAAACAAAAGAGAGTTATATTTATCAGAGTCAGAAAAGGAAAGAAGAGTGAAAGGTTAGAGCTTGTGCATACATATGTATGGGGACCACCTCAGGTATCATCTCTTGGTGGATCTCGTTATTATGTTACTTTTATTGATGATGCAACTATAAAAACTTGGGTTTATTGCATTTGACACAAATATATTGTTTTTGATACTTTTAAGAAATGGAAAGCTTTGTTTGAGAATGAGATAGGAAAAAGGTTGAAGTGTCTCAGATCAGACAATGGAGATGAATACTGCAGTAAGGAATTTTTTGATTATTGTTCATACCATGGGATTCATAGAGAGAAGACAATTTTAGGAACACTACAAGATAATGGTGTGTCAGAAAGGATGAACAAGACCATCATGGAGCATCCAAGGAGTATGGGATTTTATGTTGGGTTTCCCTTACAGTTCTGGGAAGATGCAGTAGATACTGTTGTTTACTTAATAAAAAAAGGACCTTCAAGCTCTTTGGATGGTGGAATTCCAGAGGAGGCATGGACAGGTAAAAAGGTAACCTATTCATTTCTAAAGACTTTCGGTTGTGAATCATTTGTCCATATTGATAAAGAAAATAGAACAAATATTGAAGCAAAATCCAAGAAGTGTACCTTTATTGGATACGGTGTTAATTATTTTGGTTATCGCTTATGGAATTATGAAAATCACAAAATTATTAGGAGTAGAGGTGTCATCTTCAATGAGAAGGTCATGTATAAAGATCAGTTGTACGGAAGGAAACATGAAGAAGAAAAACCAGAATACACAGTGCTTGATGAGATCACTGAAAATAAATTCCAAAGGTATCATAAAATAAAAATGTACAACAAAAGGAGCAACATGTACCTCAAACTCCCACAAGTGTTGTTATAAGATCTACAAGGTTAAGTAGACCCCCTGAATGATACTCTCCTTCATTGTACTATTTATTGTTGACTGATTCTGGTGAACTAGAAATTTATAAAGAGGCAATGCAGGTAGACACTAATAGGAAGTGGGAGCAAGGCATGAATGAGGAAATGAATTTCTTGGTAAATAACCATATTTGGGAATTGGTTTAGTTTCCTATAGGAAAAAGAGAATTTCAAAATAAATGGGTTTACAGGTTGAAGGAAGAAGATGGAGGCAAAAAGCGGTACAAGGGTAGACTTGTTGTAAAGGGGTTTGCACAAAAGAAAGGTATAGATTTTGGTGAAATATTTTCTCCTATTGTTAAAATGACTTCAATTAGGACTATTTTAAGTCTTGTGGTAGTAGAAGATTTTCATCTTGAATAGTTAGATGTAAAAACAACTTTTCTCCATGGGGATTTGGATGAAGAGATTTATATGCAGCAACCAAAGGGGTATGAGGGATGTTATCCCCTACCCTAGGGATAACTAAGGAGATAATGTCTCGAGGCCCACGGGTCCTAGACCTGGAGTACCTAGAGGCATAAAAATTGATCATGGACTCAAAGGTCCCCTCTTTTCTTCAGTGCAGTCCATTCATCATCAACAACAATATCCATCCCCACTAGTCTTGTCCTGAAGTAGCAGTGAGTTTTTATCCATGAGGTAATGAGTCTGGGTATCATGGTATGTATCAATCTGATTTTTGAAGAAATTGAACATGTTGTATCAAATCCTTCTTCATTTCATGATGTTTTCTTGGAAATTATGCTCTTTGCCTCGTTTATACCTGGAAGGGTAACACGGTGCCCTAGTAAGTTGGTTTCCCTATAGGATGGGTTGCCACTGGGTGGGTCTGTGAAAAGTCATCGTTTGTTCTCTCCATACTTACCAATTTCCATCTTTATTCCTTCCATCTCCCCTACCCTTGTTTGGGCATTGGTATTGGCTACTCTAGGAAGGGTTGTACCTTTCCTTGTGGGAAGAAGGGGCTAAAGGCCCAGAGGGTAAAATTAGCTGGCAAGAGTTAAAAGACAATGTTGAAACCTATGAGATGCTTCACCCAGGGATTCCTGAGAAAGCAGTGAGAAGATTATCAGTAAGAAAAGGGAACCCATAAGATACATAAACACTCAAGGTACTAGTTGATGGATATGAGGTCTCATCATGAGCCAACCTATTATGACCATGGGCATGTAGTAGTATGACACTACCACCTATCTGGTCACCAAACCAGGTTAGTGTCTCTTGGTGGCATAGCCAAGATAACGTGGGTCTCAGCAGGATCCAACCTTCCCATTTATGTGAAATGTTTGTGGATAACACTACCACTTATGGTCACCAATCCAGGACAATGGCCCTCAAATTTTCCCTTGAAGCACAAAAGAAAAATATCAAAAGCACTAAAGCTAAGAATAAAAGGCAATGAATGGGCTAGGAAACAATTGAATTTATGACAAGGTGCAATTCGCCCTCTACAAAGGCACCCACAAGTAATACTTACATTTCCATGTTATTACATGCACCCATGCCCAAACACTTACCCCATGCAACCTCATACACTTAAATGACTTGGATTAGCCCCCATCTGGGAAACATCCCAAAATTAAGAGAGGTTATCCCAATAGGATACCCTGAGACCTTATCCAAACCTAACTTATCAAATTGCATAATTTCTTTGAGCATTTGTCTGGGTTAAGGGGGGTTTGAAGCACATGTTTGGGTAATTTAATTATTGGATGTGATTTACATGATGTGATCCCTGTGACTTATGAACCCCTGGAGGGCACACTTGTTGTTACTGCAAGACCTTGATCGATGGATAGGTACACATGAGGGAATGATTATCTTAGACCTTCATGGGGGCTTAAATCCCACATATGGATGCTACAACCCCAGCCAGGGGTAAGAAGAAACTGAAGATTTGCACTGGGAAAAAGGACGTTACCTTTGGAGGCACCCTGGAAGACCTAGACCTAGGGAGATCTTGCTCTTCCACATGTATGTTGGCCCTTGAGGGCCCTAGACGTCACCATCATGACCCTAGACGTCATCCAGTGCTAGGGTTTTCATTTTGGAGGTAGTTATGAGCCTGGTGGCACATGTGGGCATCATCTGGGGCTTCTCGAGGCCAAACTCCCTACATTTTAGGCTCAATGTTCCACCTTAGGGCCTCAACGTCCTCCTAGAAGGGCATGACATCATCCTTGGAGATGTCTTTAGGTGCTAATTATTTTTTATTATGTCATAATTGGATTTTGTTGTAAATTGGACAGGTCGGCCTTAATTTTGACCTAAAATTAATTAAGGGTCAAAGTTTTGTATAAATAAACATAAAGTACATTCATTTTTACATAAACAACTTCTCATACAAGAGAAGAGGTCTAAAATTTTCTCCCTAGTGAGGGCTATTGGTTGAAATTGTGAGGCACACTCTTGTATAAGGCTATTTTTTGCAACTTGGATCAATCTTGGAAGCTTTTATGGTGATATTGCATGGTATTTTCATGATTATTCTTGGTGCAAGTAAGTAAAATCTGCATTTTTTGTCATCTATTGAATGGTTTGTGTATGGTTTTATTTGCTCATACAAGATTATGAAATTGCATGGTATACTTAATGCTTGAAGTAAGAAACTTAAATTGCTACTTTCTTACTTTCTATTTGCCATTCTTTTCATTGAATTGATCTAGTGACTAGTGAAACCCTAGGGCCCTAAATTGCTATCACTCTAAGGAATTTGACTTAGTTATATTTGCATAAGTTTTACTCCATAAGAAGCCTAAGGAGAGCAAGGTGTTAGGGCATATAATTTCCTACACCCTAGCATCTTATCTCTTGAGGTCAATGCATAGGGGGACTTAAGTTACTACTTCTCCTATGCATTTTCCCTCTTAGACTTGTGTGCACTATCAAATTGATTTGCAACCTTTGAAGAAGCCGTCCACTTTGAATCCATAATCCCTAGAAGGCACTATTTCTTGCCTCTCTATTGTTGAAGGATTGATTAAACACTCAAACACTCTTCTCCTAAGCTTTTACTAACTATATCTAACCATAGTTTAGCCCAGACCACTAATTTATTTGTTGTTGTTATAAATGTTTACTACAACCATCTAATTGCAACAATTTTTCTGCATACTCAACATTAATTTCTAGCTAACCATTTCAAAAATTGCTTATGACAAGTTATTATCATACTACTTAGTCAATGCTATATTTTCATTGTCTTTTCAAGCTTTTCTGAGGAGTATTTGTTGCAGCTGTTACATTTTATCAATTGTTGTTGTAAACTTATTAATTGCTGCAATTTTATATCAGCTAGCACTTAGTGCCATTGTCCATTGTCTATTGAGGTGTTACTATCATATTTGTACTTGGAATTATTGTATATGCATGCTATATTGTCTTGTTCCGGGAAGGTACATCAAACACTTCATTAACCTCATCTTTAGGACATAGATTTAGTGACTTTTGTAACCACTGAGAGGGGGGAATATATCTTGAACATAACTCTAATTTTCCAGCCCTGTAGGTTATTGGGGACTCCTCCCCTGGGGTAGACCTTGTCTATCCCTAGACAGTAGGGATTTCCTATTGAGGTGACATTGATAGGATATCATGTTTGTTATGCCAATCTCCCTTACTTGCCTTGATCTTTGGGCATGTACAAATTGTATGATAACAAAGTCAAAGGGAAGGAAAATTTGGTATGTAGGTTGAAGAATACCTTGTATGGACTAAAGCAAGCTCCAAGGCAATGGTATTTGAAATTTGACAGGTTTATGACAAAACAAGGTTATAGTAGATGTCATTCTGATCACCATGTTTATTTTAAAAGGCTAGAAAATGGAAGCTATATTATCTTGCTATTCTATGTAGATGACATGCTTGTTGCAGGGTCTAATATGCAGGATACAAATTTTCTCAAGAAGAAATTAGCTAATTCTTTTGGGATGAAGGATTTGGGTGCTGCAAAGAAAATCCTTGGTATGAGAATAACAAGAGACAACAAAAATCAGAAATTGACATTGTCTTAGGGTGAGTACATAGAGAAGGTGTTGGAGAGGTTTATAATGCATAATGCAAAACCAATTAGTACACCTTTGGCCAACCATTTCAAATAAACCAAGGAAATGTGTCCCAAGACACAAGGCGAGATAAAATACATGTCTAGGGTCCCTTATTCATCAATAGTTGGAAGCTTGATGTATGTGATGGTTTGCACAAGACCATAAATTTCACATGCAGTGGGAGTTGTGAGAAGGTATATGAACAATCTAGGTAAAGAACATTGGGAGGTAGTAAAGTGGATTCTTAGGTATTTGAGAGGTACTTCTAATCATGCATTATGTTTTGGAGGTTCAAAAAATGTTCTGCAGGGATATGTTGATTCATATATGGAAGGTGATAAAGATATTAGGAGGAGCACCACATGGTATGTTTTTACTGTAGGTGGAACAACAATAAGTTGGATTTAAAAAATACAAAAGGTTGTTGCACTTTCAACAATAGAAGTAGAGTATGTTGCTGCTATAGAGGCTAGTAAAGAAATGATTTGGTTATAGAGGTTTATGGAGGAATTGGGAAAGAAGCAGGAGAATAACAGGTTGTACTGTGACATTGAGAGTGCCATTCATATTGCAAAGAACTCAACCTTCCATTCAAACAATATGCATATACAACTCATGTACCATTTCATACGATCCATCTTGGAAGATGGACATTTGAAGTTGGAAAAGATACATACTAGCCAGAATCTTGCAGACATGTTAACAAAGGGAGTAACCAAGGAGAAACTGAGTTCCTAATCAATTTTAGTTGGCTTTCAAGAATGAAGGTGAAGATGAGAAATTTTCCAGGTCCAAGGTGGAGTATAGTCCAGCTGATACAACAACAATGGAGTTATTGTGATTAGTCTGCAAGTGGGAGATTGTAGGTTGTGGAGCCTGATTACCTTCCTGATTCATAGGTTTGTTTTAGTTGTACTTGGACCCCATTCCCTAACGTGGGGATGTGGGTGGGATTGCCCCCCCATAATTGTCATCGTCCCCCCTGGTGGGGGATTCGGGGGCAGCACTCTTGAAGAAAAATTTTGGGAAAAATTGCCTTGTAAAATATTCTAATTTCATAGTCAATCCAGATCATTCATTATAAGGTTGTAGATCTAATGATAGAAGTTATTTTAGGGATTGTTTTCCCTAGAAGGCAACTGTCTTTTACGAGGGAATTGTATTGTGGCAGTGTATTATCATGAATATTGTATTCTAAGAGAGGAGATTGTGATAAAAAAAAGAGAAAGTTACAATGGGTGTGTTGTAGGTTGTATCCCTTCATTTTATTGGATAATATTAAGGAATAAACTGACAATTTATCTGGTCGATGTAGCCCACATTGGGTGAACCACGTATATCTATGTCTCTATTGTATTGTGTATCTATTGTGTTTTATTTCTGCATTTGTTTTATTTTATTGCTCCATGATCCTATTTTTCTAACACACCATACACACAAGGTGGAATTCACAAAGTTCCAAGTTAAAAGATGAGCTCATTAACAAGTTGGTTGGCTTGTTCGGTGAGGGCTCCTTCAGTAAATATGGAGTTTCCTCAAAAGAAGGTGCATATTTAAAATATGTGCGTGATCAATATAGGGTTAATTTGCAAAAGAACCCTAATATTGAGCGTCCCCCAATGATTCTTAAGAGGGAGTGGAAGGCCCTACAGGAAGATGCAAAGGATAAGATGCTTCGAAAAGAAGGTAAGACACCACCCGACTCAGGAAGGTATGAAACACTTCTAATAATGTAATTATGATGCTTTATCGTCATTAAGACATCTAATTACGTATTTGAAACTTTTGAATACAGGCTCCTAGACACATCCAAAGCTACCAAGGCCAAAATTGAAAAACATGGGCAACACAAACTTGGGCCGGGTGGTTACTTGAAACTGGTCGTACGAATTGTAAGTATAAACAAATCAATTGCATCCAAATAATATATGTTAACAATTTTAATTTAATTGCAGAGAAGAAGCAAAGTTAATGTTATTATGAAAATTTGCAGGGCATGGAGTTCAAAGAAGCTCCAACACAGGAAGAACTCAAGGTTTCTTTCAAGCTGTGGTTGAATGCAAAAAAATATTGGGGGAAACACAACCTTCCAACACTCAAACTGACACATAACTAAATACAATCAATGAACATTATTTATAATTAATTACTTGTACAATCTATTGATTATTATTTTCGGCCATAAAGTCACATGTTTCTTTGTTTTAAGCAGGCAACCAACTAAGAAATAGGTGTCCCCACTAGAGGAATACAACCTAGTGATGGTAGATTGTCACCCAATGAATGTGGTGTGTAGTTCAGTACTTGATGTATTTCATGTGCTATAAAAAATGTAGTATGGATTACAATTAAAAATATTTAATTACAAATGGTGTATTAATTATAACCTTTCTTGTTTCAACTCTAAAGCATCTAGAGGATGAGGCTAGACAAGAAGATGAACAAATGACTGCATTTGGAACTACTCTGCTTGCCTCCACTACTCAAGCAGGTAAAGAACACTCTAATGATCTTTTTATTAATGAAATACTTGTAATAATAATAACAAAAAATATCAATTTAACATTTTTCTATTATTGCAGTTGATGATCCG
>ML792149.1:299377-310963 GCA_009831015.1 Picea engelmannii | reverse complement strand
CCCCTACAGCAACCTCGCCACCGTGAATATACGACTAGGTCATCAATAAGACATACATAGGCCATAAAAACTGAAGGGGAAGAAGGAAGTGACGACCTACTTTCTGAATTCATTTCAAGAAAAAAGAAACCAAAAAAGAAATGATTGTACTTAGAAATATCATGTACCATATCGTGAAAACATATTTTTGATGATAAATTTTTTTGAGATGAAGTATTTTGTGTCTATGATTAATGAATGAATGAATGTCATATGTTAATGAATGATTGTTGTATGTTTCTTTATCCACAAAACCACATATGTTTCTTTATGAATTTGTTGTTTTTCTAGTGTCTATGCATGAATCTTAATGTGTTGCTTTCAACTATTTTCTAGTAGATAGATTGGGTACTGGGGAATTGAGAGTGATGTGGGGGAAGGGGGGGGGGGGGCAGTGGCCATAATATCTTTCACCTTCACATGGTTGGGCATGTTCAATAGAGAATAAATTAGGATTTGGATAGTCTTGGAGAAAACCTCCTTCGATCCAATAGAGCAACAACCAAGTCGATGTTGACTTCGTTGTTGCTCCATCAAATCAAGGGAGGTTTTCTCCAAGATTAGACTATTCCAATAAATTATTCTCGAAACCAAGAGGAGCTCATTTAGGTATTCATGCACTCAAGTCTTTTTAATTATTATTTAGTCATAAAAATGCTTGTTAATTTATTTTATTATTTTGTTGATTCTTTAAGTGTTGGTTAAATTATTAGAACAACTACTAGATGAAATCTATTGGAGCAACATTAAACAAATATCATACGAGGACAACCATAGAATATCCAGGTATTTGATTTTTTATTTCATTTATAATTGCAATTGATTTGTATGATTAATATGATGATTTATATTGTGATTTTGGTTCTTCCCACTCACGTATGATTGACATGATGATTTATACTGTGATTTATATTGTGTTGTTGTTACCTTGATTTTGACAGTTGTTACTTTCTATGTGATTTATAAGGCCTTAGGAAGGTGTGTGAGAACCTCCTCAAAACACATGGACAACTCTTCTCCTACCTCCATTGCAACTTCATGAACCTTTTCTTAAAACTTTCAGGTATTCAATCTTGTTTATTTAGCTTAACTAGTGCAATAGTTCTCTAGTCCATTTGGTTAGATAAAGAAGTGGTGGTTTCCTTTCCTTGTTTTCTCCATTGAATCTAATTTGTTGTAGGCTATTTGACTTGTATATACAACACTTCTCTTTATTTTCCCCATTGTCTTGTTTGTACTTGGAATTGATCATACAAATACTATAAAGTGTTATTGTTCCAAGCAGGTACTCAAACACCTTTTAAACTCATCCATTTCATAGACCTAGATTTGTCATTAGGTGATCAAGAGAGGGGGAGAAATGATTGGATATCAAACTTGATACTTTGATCCCTTGAGGTCACCATAGAAGCCTCCCCTGTGGTGGACCTCATCCATCACTAAAATTATGGGATTTCTTACTAAGGTGAAAATGGAAGGATATCTTGTATTTATGCAAGATTCATTGATCTTGTGTTGGGATTTCAACAATTACAAATCCTATGATAATACACCCCTCTCCATGTGGCATGATTTCCAAGAAAGTTGGGGGACTTATTGACTCATAACATGAACCCCAAGGATCCCCATGCTCTCATAATTGTGGAAGGTGTACTTCCCCACCAACATCTTACACATGGGTACTCATCCCATTCTTCTCGTAATTGTGGAAGGTGGCCCTCCCACCAACTACATTCAATGATTGGTTTGTCAAGTCAAAAGGAGGATTTAGCTGGATAAAGACAAAATGGCTTGGGTAAATGGTATAGGAATATTGGGCATGTATAATTTCCCTTAGGAACCCCTCACATTTCCCCTCTTGTGGCATCATGGTCCCTCTTTTACATGCTTCTTCCTTATACAACCTTGGGTATTTTATTAAAATGAAAAATAACAATATTTTACAAATATTTAAATTTCTAGGGCATGTCTTCCTCATGGCGTAAATAAAGCATGGTATTTAAAACATCCATTCTAAAACATAACTAACATCTAAATAATAATTAATTACAATTCATCACAGGATTAGAAATTGGGGTCATTACATTAACCCTATACCTATCTTGAATAATCATGAAAATGTGATTAAAAATATTAGCATCTTCCAATATGAAGTAGATGCAGATGCCACCCCATAACATGTGTCGTCTCCTCTAAACATTATTCTTATTATTAATCCATTACACAAATTTAAATATCATCTACCTAGGTTTTGAGGGAATGGGAAATTTCTATTAACGAAGACCTAGTTGCATTCTTTGATCCATGCAAGAATATTGGTGCACATGATAATGACACATGTATGAGACTACTTGTAAATTATTTGGAAGGTAGGGATACTGATGGATTTTTTATATTTCCAATAATATCTTTTCAACCTAGTCTTAATAAATCTATTGGTTTAATTCTACTTTTGGCAAAATGGAAAACCCTACTGACTAAATGAGAAATTTTAAGAATTTCTCTGTTAATGATGGTGAGACCATCAAAGCCTTTAACCTTAGGTTCATGAAACTTTTTAATAAGGTTCCCAAAGTTATTAGATCCACTCGACAAGTTTCTCTTGCTCATAATGATAATAAATTACCCCTTTCTTATCGTCATCAGTTAGAAGAGAATGGTATAAAATGTCTAGGCTCTACTATGCAAACTTATTTGGAGTTCGAAGAGCATAACCTTAGAATAGGCTTATTGTTTGGCAATTTAGGTCCCAAAACTGACATGTTTGTCATGTTATAAATGATGTAGCATATGCATAAGTATGTTATCTCATTTGAGCACAAGCTAACTTTAGATACTAAACTTACTTCAAATTCTACCTTTAGGATTTTGACAAGACCAAATGTTGCATAGTATGAAGAATGTTTTTGTCATCATTGGTGTAATTTATATGTTGAAGCTCATGATGTAATGACTTGTGAGCCTTTTATGGTTTCTAGAGAAATGGAAAAAGGTAAAAAGCTCCCCATATTGTAGTTGTCATCAAAAAATAAGAACAATACGATGAATATACATTACAATGACTAGAAATTAGACAATCCAAAATTAGTTTAGACCCAAAGCTGTGTAAAATCCTAGTCAAGGAAATGTTGGAAAGAACAAAAATAATGAAAATGATAAAATTATTATGTTTCCAACTATATAACAACAACCGTTATCTATTATCTAGAACCAAAATCTCATTGTTCTATATAAAAAAATGATTGTTTTCCACTCTGGTATTCACCTTATTGTTGGTCACTATAATTGTTTATTAATTAAAACAATCAAGTGTTACATAAATTGTCAACCCAGGGAAGTCTGTTTATTTCAAAGGCAATCATACACTATATATGCTCAATCTCAAAAGCAATCCAAAGTTGTAGTAAAAGTTACACTAATCACACCTTGCTTTGAACAGACTAAATTTCTACTTTGAATTACAGTAAAAGCAATCTATCTATTGCAAAATTAAGATTCAAAGGAAAATAATTATCAGAAGAATCCTGGATTACATTAAGAAACAACAACCTAGGAAAAATGAACCTTTCAACATACTGCAAAGAAGACTAACTATTCTGTAACAGAGAACATGACCCTATACCCCAAAGTAGGAATCTTCAGCACCTGTCTCTGACTATCACACTTTCATAAACTGTTTCTGCAAACAGAATTACCAATCAAAATGATCAATAATTACCTGGGAATGAATTGTATGAAAACAATGCAACAATTAGTTGAAACAGAGTTTCAGCAAAACAGAGTTTTAACAAGGCATGAATAAAAACAATACTTAACACACTACAGAAACTAATGGGTGAATCTTGTGAAGAAGGTGGGCCCTTTGCTTCTCACAAGATTCCCCATAAATGAAAGGGAACTAAGAAGAAATGCTTAAAATGATCTTTTATTCATCTGTCCAATGTAACAAGTTACAATATCAAAAATGAACACTCTCCTTCTCTGTAATTCCATTCTTGCTAAGCCTTCCGTAATCCCCCCTCTAATGTTGATTTCCCTTCTATTTAAAGAGGAGAATCCTCTTAATACAATTAAGCATAAGATTACATGTGTACATACAAATCCTATTCTTAGTCTGATCTAATCTTCTATGCTGGAATAGGATATTCTGATCTTCCATAGCAAAATGTCATTACAATGGTTGTAATGGTGCTAGCTTTGAGGTACAACTGTTGCGGCCAGTGTAACAAATCCTTTGATTATCTTTTATGTTACTGCTGTATGTGAAATATTGTTTCAACATTGCAAATCATGGATTGTTTCAGCAATGGGATGTGCATACTGTTTAACTATTTCAGCAACGTAGCAGCAATGATATATTATCTATAGTCTTCAAACTGTTTTAGCAACTATATATTTCTGATTAATGGCTAAGTATGGAAGTAATGTAAAATTACATGTAAAACAAGTTAAAC
Organism: Picea engelmannii; assembly: GCA_009831015.1. Lineage (NCBI taxonomy): Eukaryota > Viridiplantae > Streptophyta > Pinopsida > Pinales > Pinaceae > Picea > Picea engelmannii. The sequence goes on along the minus strand of ML792149.1, from coordinate 306,470 downwards.
ATATAGCAAAGAGAAGAAACGTTATATACCTTTGGAAAAATAGATTAAGGTGATAATGTAAGCTTAAATATGAGCGGGAAAAGGATGTAATGATAGAAAAAGGTATGAGCAAAAATGTACATTATAGGGTCCTAACATCCCCCCCAACTAAAAAGGTTACATGTCCTCAAGCAACTTCAATCTGAATTAGAATTCGGATACTGACTCTGGGCGTGCAAATTACTTAAGCAGTAACTGTAGAAAGTATTGTCTATTGGGGCTCTGAATCCTTGAGCATGTTGTAGCCTTTTCCAGGTTGATGCTTCAACCTTCTTGGGCAACCTATGATGAAATTGATACTTCTCTGCTGGCATCCACAGAATGGGAAAATGGAACTGATAACCTATCCAATTTTCAGCGCATTGCTGGACACATTTGATGTAACTAGGTACCCGAAAGATTGTTGTCTCAAGATTGGTAGGACTAAAGGGATTGTGCTCCTACCTTTTCTCAGAAGATTGTTGCCAAAACATGTTATTTGTATTTAGGGCAGCAGTCTCTGTGGATTTAATAAACTGTTGACAATCCTGAAGTACTGTTGCATGTAGTTGCCGCATATGTTGAATCATCCTTGGTTTCTTCAAAAATTGATAATATACTGCAACAAAGGTGGCAGCGTTCTGTGGTTCTGGCCGTATCTAGAGGAGACGGTTATATTCATTATGCCTGGCAGCTAGAAAATCATTCTGCCACGTAATCTGGTTGGCAAGGAAGGAGGCGAGTGCCCGAATCTAGATATCACCAACAAGAGGATTAAGATTAAGTTGTTTGTTTTTAGGAATGGCTTCATTATGAAGATATAACTCACATAGTAGATGTTGATCAATAGTAGAGGCTTCTGTAAAAGTTTGAACAAAATCTTTTGGTTTGAACACTACATAGGGTCTTCCATCTTTGATTGATTTCATCTAAAAGAATGCAAGTCGTTCTATAAGGAAAAGAGAGTAATTTGGGGATGGTTTCCTAGCAGCCAACAATTTTTTTACCAAATCGAACATTAGGAGAAATTTTGTTTTTAACTCTTCATTATGCTTCTTATGGGCACAAGATTCTTTGCGTGTTTGCTCCAAAGCTTCCCAGTTTGAATATGTGTGGTTCAGCCAAAGTAGTTTGTGCTCCTGCAAGCTTTTGTCCTGTGTAATAGCAGACTCCTTTTTCCATTTGTTCATTATTACCTGCTCATTCCATGGTTGAATTTGTGTTCCAACATCGCAAGTGGTAGGCTAAGGTAGAGTCTGAGTGGCTTGTTCCACAAAAGTAGGGGTACTAATCTTGCCAGGAGGGACAGATTCATCAATAGGCAGAGTTTGAGCAGCTTCACTAATGAAAATAGGAGAGCTTCGTATTTAATAGTTGTTGTAGGCCAGGGTTCCTGTAGATTAGCTTTGTTTTTTGGAATTTTTGAAGGTCCTACTGGTTCTTGTGTAACAGTAGGGTGTTCCTCTTTTTTAACTGCAAAAGTCATAGGTGCAGGGGAAGCTCCGGGCATTGGGATTTGAACCACTTTGTAGCTTTCTTGATCATAAATATCCCCACATTGGCTGCACATATACTCTCTATACTGATCATCTTTTGTATTTTTCTCTGCCATGGCCGCTACGCAAGCTAAGGTATACAAATTAAGTTCCATGTCATAGGCTTCCTTTGCCATTACCAACTCTTGCTTGTAAGCTTTCAGTTCTGATCTTAGAAACTCATTCTCTTGTAAAAGAGAAGCCATTGTTTGTTCTGGTTGTTGATCTGTCATAGGTGTATCAAGAGGGGTGACTGGTTTTTGTGTAATAGTCACAACCTCAGTAGTTGGTTCTTGTGGAGCAGCTACAAAATCAGCAGTTGATTCTTGTGTTTCAGCTACTTGATGTAAAGAAAATAGTGTTGCAACACCCTGGGCATCTGATTCTTGTATTCCAGGAATAAAGTCAGCAGCTGGTTCTTGTGTTTCATCTATAACTGGTTCCTATGTAACAGCTATAGCTGGTTCTTGTGTAACAACTACTGAATGAGTAGTTGATTCTTCTGTGATAGCTACTGAATAAGTAGTTGGTTCTTGTGTGACAACTACTTGATGTAAAGAAAATGATGTTGCATCACCCTGGGCATTTGATTCTTGTATTTCAGGAATAAAGTCAGTAGCTGGTTCTTGTGTTTCAGTTGTAGCTGGTTCTTGTGTAACAGCTATAGTTGGTTCTTATGTAACAACTACTGAATGAGTAGCTGGTTCTTGTGTGACAGCTATTGAATGAGTAGTTGTTTCTTGTGTGACAGCTACTTGATGTAAAGAAAATGATGTCACAGCACCCTGGGCCTCTGGTTCTTGTGTTTCAATGACCAAGGGTGGAACATGTAAAAATTCCAGGATTTGGGAGGGTGGAGGTGTATGGGCTTTTAGCAAAATGGGTTGAAGCCCTCATTCATCTTTTAGGTAAAAAGGCAGGAAAAGTAGTAGTTTGCTTCTTTCTTTTGTGAGTGGGTTTTTCCTCGGTGATGGATCAGGGAAGGTTATCAGGTTTATCTGTTTGAGAATCATCGCTAAGGCTATGAACAATAGGAGTAGATGATTATGGTAAATTGTGGGGTGGACTTGGTATGGTAGGAGGGTTAATTAGATCAATTGGATCTGTAGGCAGATTAATAGGTATTTTCATAGGGTCAAGAAGGTTTTGTGGTTTCTCTTCATGAGGGTTTTCAGGATGTTCAGCAGCTTCCTGAGGGTTTATGGGTGGATTGTTTAGGAGAGGGTTTTTTTGGGCAAAACCCTTTTGGATGAGTAATTGAACGAGACGATGATGGGTGAGGGAAAGGATGGGATTTTTAACCTGTCTACAATAATGGGACATATTTCTAAGACATCCGAGCAGATAGTAAGGAATATTCACTAGTCTAGCATGTTGTAAATGAGATAACAAGACAAAGTCGTACTGGTAAACTACTTGGTACCGGCCTTCACAGGTAAGGTAGTGCTTGACAAACTCTACAACTTTTTTCCAAGGGGGCAGCAACGAGCTAAGTCGAACACCCCGGGCTTTAGACTCAACTTGTTCTCCTGGCAAGAGAAAATCTTGTTGGGCATTAAGAATAATGTGTTTGTGGATGAACCAGCGAATGCCAGTGACGGGAAGACCCGAAACCTGTGCTATATGATCCTCTGTGACTAGAATTCGAGCCCCTTGAATAATAGAATGGTCTTCTTAAAGATTCCGAGCAAATTGAAGAACCGGTTGTTGATCAAATCCCTGGAGCCTCTGAAAATAACCCAGCCAGCCTTCTTTCTAAAATATTGGGTAGACTTCTGGATACAATTCTAGTAGGGTTGTCATGGAGGGTTCGTATCGTATAACAGGACCTCCCATAGCTATTCAGCTCAGTAAAATACACAGTCATAGTGCCAAGTAACCGCACCCGAACAAAGTAAGTTTTGCATATGAGGGCATGTAAATGATGGTGAAAATACAAGATAATGGGTAAAAAGAAGTGACGGTAGTCAGTTCGTGTGAAATGATGGCATAAAGTTTCGATATTCCCCCCCTTAACTACGGCTGAAATAATGACTTTAAGTGTATGAGGATCATGGTAATAATGAATCAGGATCTTCTCATTAGCCATGGTTCAATTGTATTTACATATAAAGGTTACATACCTCATCTTTACCTTTGATTCGTACTTCGAAAAATATAGTGCCTGTTCATAATAGATCTGCAGTAATCATGGAAGAAACTTTGGAATTATGAGAAAAAATGTATCAAGGGTTTGTTTAATCATGGGAGAAGGTAGTGAAAGGATAGAATGTAGTATGAAAAATAGGAGAAGTGAGAGCGAAAGAGCTAAAGAAGATGTTTTTATGATAGGAAATGCTGAATAGTCATGTCTTAGCAATAAAAAAATGGGCAATGTTGAAAAAGTGGTGTTTCAGTAACAGGAAAAGAATGGAAAAGTGTTGCTGAAGAGTGATGTTTTAACAACGGAAAATATTGTTGAAGAATGGGAAAAATGGGAAAAATGTTGCTGAAGAGTGGTGTTTTAGCAATGGGAAAATGAGGAAAAATTTTGCTGAAGAGTGGTGTTTCAGCAATGGGAAAATGGAGAAAAATGTTGTTGAAGAGTGGTGTTTCAGCAATGGGAAAATGGGGAAAAATGTTGCTGAAGAGTGGTGTTTCAGCAATAAGAAAATGGGGAAAAATGTTGCTGAAGAGTGGTGTTTCAGCAATGGGAAAATGAGGGAAAATGTTGTTGAAGAGTGGTGTTTCAGCAATGGGAAAATGGGGAAAAATGTTGTTGAAGAGTGGTGTTTCAGCAATGGGAAAATGGGAAAAAATGTTGCTGAAGAGTGGTGTTTCAACAATGGGAAAATGGGGAAAAATGTTGATGAAGAGTGGTGTTTCAGGAATGGGAAAATGGGGAAAAATGTTGCCGAAGAATGGTGTTTCAGCAATAGTAAAATGGAAAAAATGTTACCGAAGAGTGGTGTTTCAACAATGGGAAAATGGAAAAAAATGTTGCCGAAGAGTGGTGTTTCAACAATGGGAAAATGAGAAAAAATGTTGCCGAAGAGTGGTGTTTCAGCAATGGGAAAATGAGAAAAAATGTTGCCGAAGAGTGGTGTTTCAGTAATGGGAAAATAGGAATGGGGAATGGAAAGGAAAAAAAATAAAAAATGAGAGGGGATGAATGATGGGGATGTTGAATGGATTGAAGAAAGAGGGAGTAATGCTTCACAATATGAAGCTTGGATCTGCTTGTAGTAAGATTGTCCTTTCTTGGTAGGCCTTTTCTGGGTCGAGAATTTGTAAAAGAATCAATTGTAACATGCCATCCCTTGGCAGAGATTATTAGTAAAACAAATTTAATCTAATACTAAAAAAATTAAATTCAGAAAAATTAAATGCAATGAGGGGCAAGAGGCTCCTCTAAAAAGAGATAATGTGAATCTGCCACACATGTGGCCTTAAAATCTTCTTTGGAAATGGGGCACTGGTACAAACAGAGCTGATGACCATTCACTAATAACGGTGTTTTAGAGTCATCAATTGTTAGGAGCCTTACTGTTCCATTGGGGAAAACAGTATCCACTTCGTAAGGTCCTAGCCATCTTGTACATAGTTTCCCTTGAAATTCTTTAAACCAAGAATCATACAATAAAGCCCAATTACCTTTTTGGAATTGCTTATGCTTGATGATTTTATCATGCCATTTTATTCTTTGTTGTTGAATCATAGTTGTCTGGTGAATGGCATCTAATCTTTTTTCATCCAATTCATTAATCTGTTGCAACCTAGTTGTCTGTGCATCAGTCAAATCAGGTTAACAGCTAAAGCAGTCCTTAAGGTTTTGATTTCAAATTCCACAGGAAAGACAACACTTTTTCCATAAACTAATTCATAGGGGGAGAATCCTGTAGTATTTCTCTATGTAGTTCTGTAAGAACATATTTCTTCAGGGAGCCTTTGAGACCAATCCTTCCGGTTTTTCTTCACTCTTTTTGTGAGAATGGCTTCTATTACTTTGTTTGTGCTTTCCACTTGTCCATTGGCTTGGGGGTGGTATGGTGTGGTCATTCTATGATGAATATGATATTTTTGAAGGGTGGCTTTAAAACCATGAGAGGTGAAAGGAGGTCCTCCATCTGTGACTAATTCTCTAGGCACTCTAAATCTGACAAAGATATCTTCAAATAAGAAATCTAGAATAGCTTCTTCAATAGCTCTATGGAGTGTTTTAGCCTCCACCCTTTTGGTCATATAATCTATGCAGACCAATATATAAACTTTTTGATTGGATGGAGGGTTAATGGGTCCTACAAAGTCTAAGGCCCATCTTTCAAATGGTTCGAGTACTACCTGGGGGTTTAATGGCATTTCATCTCTATGATTAGATTGACCCATTTTTTGATAGCTATCACAGGCCCGAACATATTTCTTTGCATCTTTAAAAAGTGAGGGCCAATAATAACCCATCCTGAGAATTTTATGTGTCGTTATTTTATTAGCAAAATGCCCTCCACAAGGGCCATCATGACAAGCTTTTAGTAAATCATAAACCTCGTTTTCTCTAATGCATCTTCGGATTTCTTGATCAAGTCCTATGTAGAAAAGACACCCACTTATCCAGCTATACCGAGCACTTTGTTGAATGATTTTTCTTTTCTCTCGGTGGGATAGGTGTGGTGGTAACTTCCCTACAACCAAACAATTAGCAATGTCTGCATACCATGGTGAGTGAGCAGATACTGCAAATAAATATTCATCAGGAAAGGAATCATCTACTAGAGTATTATCGTCAGGTGTTAACCGAGAAAGAAAATCAACAACTACATTTTCTTTTCCTGGTCGATCTACAATTGTAATATCAAATTCTTGTAATAATAGTAACCATCTAGTGACTCGAGCATTTGTGACAAATTTGTTCATTAAATATTTAATAGCTGAGTGATCAGTATGGACAAAAGTAGAATAGCCAATGATGTAATGTCAAAATTTATTATTAGCATAGATAACCGCTAGAAATTCCTTTTCGGTAACTGTATAGTTAAGTTCAGCAGGACTCATATTCTTGCTAATGAAGTAGATAGCATAAGGGAGATGATTTTCTTCTTGTCCCAAGACAGCTCCTATTGCAGTATCTGAAGCATCAGAGGATATATGAAAGGGAAGTTCCCAATCAGGTCCCCTTAGAATAGGAGATGTAGATAACTGATGTTTGAGTGCATCAAATGCTTCCTGGCAAAGATTAGTCCACTTGAATTCAACATTTTTCATAAGTAACACAAACAAAGGAGAAGTTATTTTGGAATTTTTTTTCATAAATATTCTATAGTATCCAGCATGTCCTAAGAAAATTCTCACATCTGTTTAGGTTTTGGGAATAGGAAAGTTCTCAATGACTTGTATCTTGGATGGATCTACCTGAATTCCTTAAGATGAAATAAAATGTCCAAGTACCACTCCTTCACTCATCATCATATGACATTTTTTGGTGCTTAAGGAGAGGTGGGCTTGTATACATTGGTTAAGTACTTTCTCAAGATTTTGTAGTGCTTCCTCAAAAGAGACACCATAAG
>ML792149.1:265868-299327 GCA_009831015.1 Picea engelmannii | reverse complement strand
AGTGGTCTTATCTTGGTCTTGGGGTGCAATTTTGATTTGGTTATACCCACTGAAACCATCTAAGAAAGAGAAGAATTTCTTCCCTGACAAACTATCTAACACCTGATCAATGAATGGTAATGGAAAGTGATCTTTTTGAGTGGCTTTATTTAAGGCTTTATAATCTACGCACACTCTCCATTTTCCATTTTTCTTAGGAACTATTACCAACGGGGAAACCCATTCACTGTTAGATATAGGATATATAAACCCTTCATTAAGCAATTTTTGAAGTTCCTCTTTAAGAATTTCTCTTAAATTAGGGTTCATTCATCGTTGAGATTGACAGATCGGTCGACAATCTTCCTTGATATAGATACGATGAGTACATAATTTAGGAGAGATTCCCTTCATATCTGTATAGTCCCATGCTAATGCTTCCTTATGTTCAATAAGTAACTTCAATAATTGATGTGTTTCAGCAGTTGTCAAGTTGGGGTTTATATTCAGTGTTTTGCCAGGTTCAATTTCTATTGGTATACTTTTAGAAGAGATGGTAGCTGATGTTTGAGGTAGGTCTTCAGAAATAAGATTTTCCTGGGTATCTGACTCCAAAAGTGCAGCTAGTTGATTATGTGTCTCTGGAGTCACAGAGGAGGGTTCACAAATAAAATTATTAATTACTTCATCCTCAGTGGCATCTTTAAGGCTTAAAGCTTGTCCGATAGTCAAGATAGGTTGAGTAGTTTGATCATCATAGTCCACCCATAAGGAATTGTCATTATTAATCAAGGGTGTAGTGTGAGGGTAGAGAGTAAGCTTTTTGGTCTCATATCCATTGGAAATTATCATTGAACCAGATCTACAGCTAATAAGGGCATATGTTGTGGCTAGCTAAGGCCTACCCAAAATTAGAGGATGACTCCCCAACTTTGTTTTAGGTTGTAATACCACAAAGTCAGCTGGATAATTCCAGGACTCAACTGAGATGATTAGGTGTTCAATAACTCCTTCTGATTTGATTGTAGAATGGTCAGCTAATTCTAGAATGGTTGGGGTATCTCTGATTTCATTCTTCAGTTGTAACAGTTGTGAGGTTTCAAGAGTCATGATATTAATAGCAGTGCCTAAGTCTACCAGAACTCGAGGAATTATTGTTTTTCCAATTTGCACTATGACAGTAGGATGGTCGGGATCACCATATTTAACTGAAGGAGCTTTACCCAACATTAGTGCAGACAAATCACCCATGACATGAATTGTGAGGGGATCTTTAGTTTTCCTACCGGGTTTCTTAACACAAATGTCTCACATAGTTCTGGCATAAATTGGTACATCTCTTAGTGCCTGTAATAGTGGAATTTTGACATAGAGATTTTGTAATTCCACTAGAAGATTGAAAGTAGGTGGCTCAGGAGTTTTAGTCAAAGCTAAATGCTCAGGGAATGGTGGTTCTATTGTTTCAATAACAGTATTAGAGGATGGTTGTACCTCTTTAGGTGAATCGTGCTTTTTTATTTCTTCTTTATCGAAATCAGAAGAGGTAACATCATCAATGATAGGTTCTACTATTTTCCCAGATCGTAAATGAATATCATTGCATTGTGCAGGGAAAATAGAAAGTATAGGCTGGTTTTGAATATCAATACACTTCATAGCCTTATTATTGGGGTTAGGGTTAGGTTGTACATGTAGTTCGGGCCGCATCATTTGATTGTTCAGTGGAGCACCTGATGGTAAAGGGAGTGGTTGTTGAAATTGTGATTGAAATTGAGGAAATTGATTTGGAAACAGGGGTTGTTGACCTCTCCAATTTGGATTCCATTGGTTAAGGTAAGGTTGTTGTTGTGAAGGCCAAGGTGTCCATATTGTTGGGTCTACCAAGGGAGGGTTTGTTTGTTGCATGGGTGGGTAATTCATTTGATTGAAGGGTGGGTATTGCATTTGGTTAAAGGGGGGATAATTTTCTTGACTAAAAGAAGGATAATTATTCCAACGATTAGAAGATGTAAATGGCATATTAGGATTCATACCTTGTCCTCGCAGTTTCCATTGCCTTCTCTGTGTCAACAGATAGACAGCTTCAGCTTCTTCATCAGTTGGTTGTAATGCTGCTTTGATTCCTAGTAAAGAAGGGCATTGTTGAGTTTCATGATCCTTATCACAAAGGGTGCAAATTGGCATTTTGTCCAATGGGCATTCCCTTAGTGGGTGCTTTTCTCTGCATTTGGAACAAAATATGGACAGAGCCGCTTCTGCTTCGGCTTGTTTCTTTTTAATCTGCAAGGTGTCAATTTGTGAAGCAAAAGAACTTAACATTTCAGTTTTAAAATCCTCAAGTAAATTACCTATTTCGTCTCTTGTTGCTCCTCCACTGGCTGATTTTTGAACTCTTGAAAATGTGGCATCCCTGTTGTTTGATCTATTCCTTGCAGCCCCTCTTGAACATCTTTTATAGACGTTAACAATTTCATCATATGATTCTTTAGATATGTCCTATTCACCAAGCATATTTAGCATATCTAGACAGTGATCCCTTACTCCTTTTAATAATATTGTTTTAACAATATCTTTACTTACATTGGGGTGACTGGATCTTTGTAGATTATACTGTAGCCTTTCTACAAAGTCCTCCAGATTTTCATCCTCCTTCTGTATCATCTTGAATAGTTCCTCTCTTTTTTCTCTTGTTCAGCAATAGTCTTGATATTTGTGCAGAAATTTATGTTTCATCTGATCCCATGTTGTGATTACATGACCTCCAAGATTCATGAACCATCTTAATTCATTTCCCTTTAATGTTGCTGGAAATAGATTTAATTTTTTAGCGTTGGTAATGTAATCATAACTTCTACATAATTTATCAAACTCGAAAATGAATTCATCAGGATCTTCAGAAGATAAACCATGAAAGTTAGGTAAAGATGAAAGTGAAATATTCTTCATAGGAGCTACTCCTCTAGGAAGATCACCAATAGTAAATCCTAAGGTAGAAAAAGAGTTTTCATTGTTTACCTCTCCTTCAGGACCTACCTGTTCTTCATGGTGCAATTCTTCACTATACCCATCCATGGTTTCTTCTGTTTGTTCTCCTACTGCACTTGCTCGATCCTCAATGTTGTCTGTTGGTTTCTCAACTGTCTCCGTTTCAAAGTTCTCTTGAAAGGAAGGTTGAGGCTTTGGTTTTTGAGAGCTTGGTCGTTGAGGAACAAAAGATTCAGATTTTGATATAATCTTGTCAATAAAAGTGTTTCTTGCTCCCCTTCCTCTGCCCCTGCCACCTGTAGGGTCAGTTTCCTTGGGGGCTCCATGTCCTCTCATGCAATCTGTACATATGAAAGAACATAAATGCTTTTGAAATCTATAATTTCCTTCCCCGGCAACGACGCCAACATGTTGGTCACTATAATTTTTTATTAATTAAAACAATCAAGTGTTACATAAATTGTCAACCCAGGGAAGTCTATTTATTTCAAAGGCAATCACACATTGTATATGCTCAATCTCAAAAGCAATCCAAATTTGTAGTAAAAGTTACACTAATCACACCTTTCTTTGAACAGACTGAAGTTCTACTTTGAATTACAGTAAAATCAATCTATCTATTGCAGAATTCAAGATTCAAAGGAAAATAATTATCAGAAGAATCTTGGATTACATTAAGAAACAACAACCTAGGAAAAAGGAACCTTTCAGCATACTGCAAAGAAGAATAACTATTCTATAACAGAGAACGTGACCTTATTCCCTAAAGTAGGAATCTTCAACACCTGTCTCTGACTATCACACTTTCATAAACTCATTCTGCAAATAGAATTACCAATCAAAATGATCAACAATTACCTAGGAATGAATTGTATGAAAACGATGCAACAATTAGTTGAAAAAGAGTTTCAACAAAACATAGTTTTAACAAGGCATGAATAAAAACAATACTTAACACACTACATAAACTAATGGGTGGATCTTGTGAAGAAGGTGGGCCCTCTCCTTCTCACAAGATTCCCCAGAAATGAAAGGGAACTAAGAAGAAATGCTCAAAATGATCTTTTATTCATCTGTCCAATGTAACAACTTACAATATCAAAAGTGAACACGCTCCTTCTCTGTAATTCCCTTCTAGCTAAGCCTTCTGTAATCCCCCCTCTAATGTTGATTTCCCTTCTATTTAAAGAGGAGAATACTCTTAATACAATTAAGCATAAGATTACATGTGTACGTACAAATCCTATTCTTAGTCTGATCTAATCTTCTATGCTGGAATAGGATATTCTGATCTTCCATAGCAAAATTTCATTACAGTGGTTGTAACGGTGTTGGCTTTGAGGTACAGCTGTTGCAGCCAGTGTAACAAGTCCTTTAATTATCTTTTATGTTACTTTTGTATGTGAAATAATGTTTCAGCAACGTAGCAACAACGATATATTATATGCAGTCTTCAAACTATTTTAGCAACTATATATTTCTGATTAATGGCTAAGTATGGAAGTAATGTAAAATTACATGTAAAACAAGTTAAACATATAGCAAAGAGAAGAAACGTAATATACCTTTGGAAAAATAGATTAAGGTGATAATGTAAGCTTAAATATGAGCGGGAAAAGGATGTAATGATAGAAAAAAGTATGAGCAAAAATGTACATTATAGGGTCCTAACACTTATAATGTGGCTAATGAACCAGTAGCTCTCAAAAAAATATTGGATTTTTAGATGTACTATAATCCCTGGAATGACAACAAAACCTCAATAAAGTCCTCATTTCCCTCATTTTACCAGTTGTGAATAATGGACAGCAACATATTTAAGTGAAAATGCTACTAACTTAGAAGAAATTTTTAAGAAAGAGGTATTTGTGGCCACCACAACTAGACATGACCCTATATAGCCTCCTTTTTATGTCTCTGTCTAAATTATGGGAAAAATTGCATATTATTTTTTTTATTGATGGAGGCTCTTGTCCCAACATCATGTTCAAAGTAACAATGGAACAACTTGGTCACACTTGCACGAGCGAGGCCAAGAATACACTTCCTTTTAATAATTAAGTGAAACCTACCATTGGGAAAATCAAGGAACTCACTTTGGTTATGTGTTCTCACCCAAAAAGCTAGACCACCTGCAATTTCTTAGTGACTGATATGGAAGTAGGAAGCTTTTCCATGATTCTAACACATGACTGGTAACACTTAACCGCCAATTATTTGAGTTTAGATGGTTGTCACACGATTCTTCCCCATGACCATGAGAACATTATCATTTTAATGGAACCTACAACTATTCCCCGCATTGAGAGTATCCCTATTCCATAGGTTGATTATATCAAAACTAGTCTCAATACCTATTCTCTCTTTATTGAAGAATAAGATTATTCTCTTGTCCAACCTGATTCTGATCAAGATCGGTTTTGGAACTTGTATTTTGATGGTACTTCTTCCTATGAAGTTAGTGGTGTCAAGGTTATGTTATATTTTCCATCAGGTAAGCCTCGACAATTTTCTTACTAGCTGAATTTTACATGTACTAATAATATGAAGTTTGTGTTGTCTTGAAAAAGATTTGGCTACAAGCATTTGAAAGTTTTTGGAGCTTCTGAGATGATAATAAATATGGTCAAAAGGATATGTAAACTAGTAAAAAAGGTTTCTAGAATATTTATTCAAATTATAGATTGGTTTATTGAAAAACTTATATCCTTTAACCTGAATTGTATCCATAAAGGGTTGAATTCAATGGCTAATTTTTTTTTTTTTGTTTCTATTCTAATTAGGTAATTCTCTAATGGTGAGCTTAATTACGATGTCATTTCTCTCTATTGTCCTTGTATGCCAGATAATGACACCTAACATATATTTGAGAATAACAAAGACCTTCGTTTTTTTATTGTTGATCAAGAAGATGACATGCCTAATTATTTAGGTGCCCAAGAGTGTTGATCATAATCATGAACCTTCTAAACATAACGTTAACCCAACTATCTTAGTTAACATAGGTTCGAAAATCCATCCAATTGTATTTGTATAGGAGCTCAATGTATCGAGGAAGAGAGAGCCAAATTATTATCCTTATTTTCAAAATTTTCGGACATATTGTCCTGGTATTATAAAGACTTGAGAGATTTTGAACTTGATATAATCCAACATTATATTCCTTTTAAGAAGGATGCAAATCCCATTAGACAAAAATAAAGGCCTATTAATCCCATTTTAGATGCCTTAATTATGAAAGAGCTTGACAAAATGCTTGAGGCTATTGTCATCATCCCTATTTGCTACTCAAGGTGGGTTGCCAATCTAGTTTTAGTTTGGAAAAGGAATGATGATAGTGGATTTGCATGGATTTTAGAGATTTGAATGAGGTAATGTCAAAGATAATTTCCCTTTTCCTTTCATGGATGTTATATTATAACATATTGTCAGTTTAGAAATGATATTCCTCTTAGAAATGTTTTCTAGCTACAATCAGATTAAAATAAATCCTAAAGAAACCATTTTCACGATCAGGTGGGGCACTTTTGCATATCATCATATTCCATTTGGGATAATGAATGCAAGTGCTACATTTTAGAGGGAAATGCATATTTCATTTAATAATTTAACATGTATAGTCATTCATATTTTTCTTGATGTTCTATTGGTGCATTTATGAAAAGAGTTGATCATTTGACCATCTAAAGTGGGTTTTACTCAAATGTAGGAAATTTGGTATTCTCTTAATCCTAACAAATATTCTTTTGGTGTGAATTAAGGAAAATTGTTGGGGCATATTTTCTCAAATTAGGACAGTGTAAGCATCAATCTAGAGAGATTTCTGCCATTTAAAGGTTGCCAACTCGCACCTTTAAGAAATCCATTTAGGATCTTATGGGGAAACTAATTTTGCTCACATATTTGTGCTCAATTTTACTCATATAATCAATATCATACATTTGTTATTTTAGAAATACACATCTTTTAGCTAGGATGAAAGTTCCTAGGAGGCTCTCAATCCCTTAAAAATTCCATTACATTTTCCCCTGCCTTGGAAAACCTAAATTTTCAAGCGATTTTCATATTTATACCAACACTACAAACTTAGTATTTTTGGTCATTCTTGTGCAGCTCGATGCCAATTTTTTTGAAAGACCCATGTATTTTATGAGCCAAAGATTGATTAAAAATGAATTTGAGTACCCTCTAATTGAAAAACATGCTTTATCCATCATGGTTTCTTTGTGAAAGTTTAAACATTATGTGTTGGCAAGCACGTGATTGTTAAAGTGCCTCTTCAAGTCGTCAAGTAGTTGTTGTCCTAATTTTTTCTGCAAGGAAGAAGGACAAATTGCCTTGCCAAAAATCAAGAATTTGATCTTGAAATCATGGTTACTAAGATTGTATGAGGTAAGCATTTATCTCTTCTTTTGGATAAAAATGCTCATGATAAAAATACTAATAACCAAGAGGATGATGATTCATTGCTTGTTGTTTTTCAAATGGAATGTTTTGATATTGACTATGATGCAATTGTTGACCCTTGGTACTAGGACATCATCTTGTACTTTCAAAACCAACAATTCCCTTCCCATTTGGAGGCCAATGAAAAGAGGAGTCTAAGGTTAGAAAGTACTAAGTATGTTATGTTGAACAATTGGTTGGTCCATATACATGTTGATGGTATGTTGATTTGATGTGTTGGTAAGTCCCAAGCCAAATATATACAATGGAAATTTCATGATGGTGCTCATTTTCATATCCATACTAGTGGGCATTTCCTTGCTAAAGCTATTGCACATAAAATTATGTGTTATGGTTTCTATTAGCCCACCCTGTTTCACAATTATTTCATGTTTGTGAGATCTTGTGATTGTTTCCAACATGTAAGTGGCAAGCAAAAGTTGTTAGGTGTGCCCCTGAACCTAGTGAGCACTTATTTTCCCTTTACCAAGTGGGGGATAGAATTCATAGGCCCCATTTCCCCACACTTTTATACTGATCACGTTTTATGCTTACTACAATTGACTATTTCAAGAAGTGGCCCAAAGTTGTTTTGTTAATGAATGTTAAGGCAGAACATGTTGTATCCTTTCTACAAGAACATGCATTTTCCTTCTTTGGTCCACCTCTCAAAATTGTTAGTGATAATGGTGTTGCCTTTGTGTCTAGAGAGGTTTTGGGTCTTTTCCATAAGTACAATGTAATTTTATCAACTTCCTCCCCATATTACACCCAAGGGAATGAATTAGTTGTGTTTACCAATAAAAAAATGATTAATATTATTAAACACATTAAATTAGTGACAATCCTCGTGAGTGGCAAGTGTAACTAATACATGATTTGTGGGCTGACAAGACAACAACCAAGATTACTACTACTGAGAAATATTTCATATTAGTATATGGAAAATAGGAAATCATTCTTCCTGAGATGGAAATTTTCACTTGCTATTTAGCTTTCCATATTAAAGAATTGGACAACAATCCAATAAATTAGAGATTTAATGAATTAATGGTTCTAGAAGAGTAGTGTGAGTTTGTAGCAAAAAATTTGAAGAAGACACAATGTATTGTTTAGAAGTGCCACAATGAGAAGGACAAGTTAAATCATTTAGATTTGGTCAAAGAGTCTTACTCTACAATTCTGCTCATGAAGACAAGGGTGTGCACACTAAGTTTCAAAAGATTTGTCTAGGACCCTTTACTATCACTCATAATTTGGGGAACAATGCCTTCATATTAAAGGACAGCCAATAAAGGTTATTTTCATGAACAATGAATGGATCTATCCTAAATCCCTCTTACTCTACTGAACTAACATAGCTATAGTAATTTAAAAAAAAACAAAAACTTATGAACACAACAAGAACATAACTGAAATGCAAAATAATGCTTTTTATATTTATAATGCAAACATGCAAAATGATGATTTTTATGTTTAGAAGTTTTTTTTGGTAAGTTTGATAGGGCCGCTTCTTTTTATTTCTACTTGTCTGAAACATCACATATCATTCATTGATTCGACATCCTCTCATATTAAAAAACAAAATAGTCTAGTTGCATTGCATATGGTTTTTAATTATTGTATGGATGCCTAAGAATTTATTTGTGTGGTCATGAGGCCTCAAGAAACATTGCTTTTTGACTTACTCCTACATGTCTACTAAGTTATCTCTTACATGGTTGTTGTTAGTTTAGGACATGTTGGATTATATCATGAAACATAGGTATAATTGTTGAGGGTTTCCTAATGTTTAGCTTGAGAAAGTTCAATGCTTGAAAAAACTATCTAGGTTTCCTAGCTCTTCTTCGCGGTCCATTTTCTTCACCCATTGTAGAAAATTAGCCCAACTCTATATGTTTCCTTCCCTTTTAGGGGTCGATTTGAGTTCTAGACTTTCCTCATGTTCATTTCCTAATTTGTTCACTAAAATACACTTACATGCCCAAACAACCTATGTTATACCAAATTAGAAGATACAATAATCCAAATGTTGCACGAAACAACATCCTCAAGTGATGTTGCTAGATGTTGATCTTAAAAATGATCAACACATGTATGATTGTGAAGTATCACAACAAAGCTACCTATTGGAATTTTATGAGCCCAATAATCCTCGATATCACCTTGTTATGATCATTTACTCTCAACCCTTGCTAGGAACTATAGGGAATGTGAATGTGCACACTAAAAAAGACATTGATACATGTTGCTTGTTGATTTTTATGTATATCCATATCATTTGCTAACAAATGACGAGATATGGTTTTCTTATAATGTTGATGATGTGGTGATTATGTAGGTATTACATACATGAGATTGAGTATGTGGATGTTACAACTCATTGGAAATGATAACATGTTTTGCATAACATTATTTTGATTAAGTGAATGTATGTTGATGGCTTGGTTACACAATATTACAATGGTTTGTGGATGGTTTGTTTAGGGATGAAGCTATTGGGATATGTAGGTTTGGTATCTTTGATATAGTTCAACATTTGATTGTCTTGGACCTACAACCAAAGCACACATGATTAGTTTGCGAGCAAATAAAGCAAGTGCAAAAGGTGGAATTAAGCCCTAAATATAAGCATCTCAATTCTTCAAATTCTATTCTGCCCATGCCTAAGTGATAAGCACTCATAAAAATGATTTTATCATAAAGTCAAAACCATGGTTTCAACCATGACAAACCTTAATGTATAATCATGCCTGATTTGCGAGCATATATGAGTTACAAACATTATAAATTAACCCATACATTGCCACCCACCACCCTATCAATTCCATTGGGATTCGATGGGTTGATTGTAACAACCTCGACCATCCACAGACCGGGTAATGCTACCATGCAAAATTTACAACTTATATAAAATAAATGCATTTTAATGAAATTAACACAGCTAACATAGAGTTACTGCTATCATACAAAATTAACATAGAATTAAGAGAAACTCATACATGCAACGAAATACATGAAGAAATATAGTATCACAACAACATGCATAAAATACATAATTAAGCACATAATGATACTTATCTTTTATCTGGAGTAAATTCACCAACTGCGTGCAAACCTTCCATGAACCTCCCAACCTTAGACCGCACTGCTCATCATTCTCAGCAGTAGGTCACCCCCGAGATGGGACTAAACTCCACCAGGAAAGGTAATTTTAGGCTTGGCAAGGACAACAAGGAAGTTGCACAAAGCAACAAGAAGGATATTTTATTCCAAGAGCCACTTACACCCACAACACACAGACCCGCATTCCCCACACACCTGCTCCACCCCAGGAGGATACACCTTCACTAATACAAGTCCATCGGCTAGTACACCTCCCTTACATTGGGCTTCAACAACAGGCTGGACTAGAAGTCTCAAAGTACTGTGGCTACTATGGGACTCCCTTCCAGGAGAACTCACTTCCCAATAGACTCTCTCACATGGGAGAGCTGCTCACAAACCTGACAACCAATATTCGACTCAGCTATAGTAGGGTACCATTGACAACAACAACAACAACGACAATAGGGAAAAATGGGTATGGACACCCAACAAGACAACAACCTAACGCTAAGTTGCAACATGGCTCGGGAGAATACAATTGTGTCGAGCTTCATAGGAAACAACACAGGATGACTTCCCCCCCCTATGGATCAAAATGTGTGTGGGTAGGCAGAGGTCAGACGCAGAGGAAAGAACGATGAATCGGGAAAAATGACAGGATGACAACCATCCCGTGAGGGTCTCCTTCACTGTGCGCCCATATGCCGATGCAGACGCAGAACAAAATCGGGTTTACATGTAGGATGTGGGAATGGCATCCCAACTCAGGCGAATGATGGTAGAATGACTTCCCCCAAACCCCCCAACATGAGCTGACACTTCAACTTTAGTTTCATGAGCCTAGGTCGACACTTGTCTTCCTGGAGCTGCATGCACTCCATTAAGCCCACATCCCATTTTCTAGGAACTTAGGATAAAAAACATATAATTTTCACTTTAGTCTTCAGGAAATAATATTAAAATATTATTCCTCTAGAGGTAAGCCCCCTAGCTTAGCCCCTAGGCCCAATACTTAGCCCCCCCTTCCTTACCCTACCTAGTGAAGCTTAGTCCCCTATAAATATTCTTCGTGGATGGTCTACACGCAACAGTGTTTATATTTTTTTTAATGATATGCATAATTACATATACAAAAAAAATATTAGGCTCCTGGCCTAATCATCACATAAGCCTCCTAGCTTATTATAACTTGGCTCACCAGCCTAACAAACATGTTTACAATTCATATTTACAACTGGGGTTCTACCGGGGGATATTACAATCCCCTCCCCTTATTTTTGCACTATCCTCAATGCAACTTGTTTATACATATATAATTCAAAAAATTCTTCCAAAAACTCCAATATTTAGCTATTGGAAGCCCATTATCCAACTTTACTTTCAATCACCAATTTTGGCATCCATACTATAGCTGAAACTCAATTGCTCTATTCCTTGGAGTTGCTTCAGGAAAGCATTTGGCTTATTGTTCCTTGTTACATGCTTCAATTAAACCTCATTGAAAGCACCAAATGGTTGTAGATCCACGATGTTCCATCCATTGATAAAATCTTAGTAGTGCTATGACTCCACAGATGTAAACACTCTGTTGGTACATCTATTCATTCGAAAGCAACATTAGAACATACATGCAATATATATACAGACAATTCTAATAACATTATAACCTGTATACTAATTACAAGATACATAGAATACAATGAATAGAGAATGATTACTTATCTTTTGATTGAGAAGACTTCCGTATCAACATGGTCTAGGCCAGGGTAATAAACCCCAACAACATTCCAACCAATGGTCTCTCTTCCCCACATGCCTATCCCACCCCAAGAGTGTGCACCTTCACTGTCACAGAATCCATCGATTGTTACACCTCCCTTTCCTTGGGCTTTAGCAACAGGCCGGACTGGAAGTCTTAGAGCACCATGGCTCGAGGAGTTCCAACTGCCCTCAGAGGTCTCCAATCGACATCTTCCCCGGGCTACTCTTTGTAGTCAACATTCTAACTTTAGTCAACATCATCTCATCTGCATCACCCACATGCAGTTATCATGAGAAAACATAAAATAATTCATTTAGGAACTCCAATTAGTTCAAAAGGGAATTCAACTTTTTCCCCAAAACATGAAATTCTATTTCATAAGTCATCTTGGATGTTGCCATACTATGAATGCAGCCATTAGTATAATTATTTACATGCAATAATATATATGCATGTACTTACAAAACATATTCAACCATTGCATTTAGTATACAATTGTATCACTTACTATGAATGAGTGCAATTCTCAATGCATACTTATTCAGTGCACCTTGCATTGAATTACATAATGCTCTTTATCTCAGTCATGTATCTCACCATCCATGAGTTGGAATTCTGGCCAATCTGTTGACACATTCTCCACACACTTCCTATTGTCTTCCCAATTAATTGGATGCCTTCCTTTTTGAACCGAACACTACACCAAGAATATAATTATGTGGTGTCCATTAGTGCTAGCAAAAATGTTGTAGCCCAAGTTTTATTTAAAAGTAGGAAGCTTTTAGTACTTGTGTGGCTCATCACCTTTCCATATTCGTACCTTGCCATATCCAACCATGCCTTGGTCTCATACATGACTATCTTACTGGCATTCATTCTTATAACAAGTTCTTATCTTTTAATTTTCTTTGGTTACTACCCCATAACCAAATTAACATGACATTCTACTGTGTCAGTGTGTGCATTCAGAAGCTAAAAATATTTGAATTAATACAGGCCTCCATCCTTTACCACATCCAATGGTATGCATTCAATAATATAATCATGTGATTTTATATAATAACTTTGGCTGAGGAAATTCTTACCTAAATTTCCTTTCAACAATTATGCAAAAAGAGTAATAAAAACTCATACCTGCATGACTTCCATTAATAAATTTTATACTACCTGAATATCTGATTGTAGTAGAATCTTTCATGCTTCTTTTATCAAAATTATAACCATCACTTCATCCCTCTATTTCTTCCTTCCTTATGCAACAACATCACCAACAACACTTGCAAATATGCAAGCATTCTTTCCTCTCGCTGACCCAACCAACCATAACATACTTGCTACCAAAAAAATTGCAGCAACTTCTTTCTCCCTATAAAACGTTTTCTTGCTGATCCCAGAAGTATTCAATTATTCCCGGATTCCTGAATCTTCTTGTGTTCCCACTGTGATCACTGTGCATGATTATTCTAGCCCTAATCACTTTTGACGCAGTACCCCCACCTCAACGGGGTCTTTTGACCCCTCAGTCAATGGATATTCAACTCTCGGAGCTGGGGTATCTCTTTGGGTCCCTACTAGGACCTCCACGAAACAAAGCCATAGGCCTTGCATGAAACCTCACATGCGAGAACTAGCAGCAGTGCAAACTTCCTCTACATGACCACCAGTTATGACCACGCGCCTATCCAAAAGGTGTTTCAGGATTTCGCGTACTAAGTGTTTTGATATGAGTCACCCTCAACTCTCTCTATCCCTGAAATATGAAATAAGAGTCTAGCATGTGCTAGCTCTTCTCTTAACTTCCACTGGCGTGACCTCTTTCGAGCGTTACAGGACTTTACCCTCTGCGAACTTCGAGGATTAGCTCTCCTCCTTTCTCCCAAGGTCCGAACTCCCAAACCCCGTTTTCCTTAGATCAATGGTCCACAACTTTCCAGGTTCGACAGTCTAGATCAATTCCTTGCAAATTGACAATTCACATTTCATGGTTTTGAAAAAAAAATCCCCTCTTTTCTTTCGATCTCTAGTTTTTCAAAATCCACGTGAGTCAGATCCAATGACTCACATCTCCTCGTAATCCAACAGTGTGGATCCTTTCTCGTGAATCGGGACTTCATGGTTTGTGAAATAAGAAATTAGTTCTCTTCCCCTTTCCAACTTCTGACTTCACGAAATTCAAGTGTGTCCGATCAACGACTCACACTCGTCGTGATTCAATGGTCTATATCTCTCCTTGTGAATCGAATGTTCACGTTTTGGGATTTTCGAGAGCAACTTCCTCTGTTCTCCCAACTCCCAATTTTTGATTTCCTGATGAAAGGAATCAACAGTTTGATATTCCTTGAGATCAATGGTTCGCTACCTCTCCTGAGCTTTCGAGTGCTGAATGAATCTCAGTGTTATCCTCCTCGCAATTTCTTTTGATCTAACGACGCACGACTATCGATGCTTCTCCCTCCAAGGATTCCTACCATCCTTTCAGGTTCTCAATGACTTCTTGCCAAATATCTTGGCGTCAATTCTTATGGACTTGACTTCCTCCCTAACTTGAAGGATTTCAAATATTTCGAAGGCTTCGACAGTGTTTTTCCTCCCGAGCTTCTGTTAATGAAATTTCAACTTCACCCTGGTGCACACTTGTGCTCTGCATGTGAACTTGCACTGTTTCTCCCTGAGATTTTAACTTACTCAGTATCAAAGGGACTCAGCCCTTCTTCGTCTTCCAAAAGACTTTCTGGTGCCCTCCTGGCACACTCTACGCTCATCTTCTTGAGCTTCGAGTCAAAAAAGACTCTCTCACACCTTCTTTCTTCTATCTAAAGACATCTCTAGCACTTTCTATGTTTTAATGTAACCATTACATATGGATTCCTCTTTACGAAACCTTCCAAATCACAACTTCCTTGCTCAATTCTGAGCCTTGAGCAAAAATCTATGATCCTTTAAAACTTGTGCTTCTTCTCCGATGCACTTCTTGTGCAATGATCTGTTTTCTGTGAGATAATCTCTCATAGATCTTTGTTGGACCCTATCACAAAGTTCCAGGTCTTCAGTATTCTTTTGATGCGGGTTCGAACCAGAGGAAACCCACCTGCTTCCTTCCTAACATTTTTCCCTTCTTTGACACAGTTTTCAGGCACTATCCCTTGTTCTCTCAGCCCCCGACCCATGCGACCATGCATTGTGATCAAGCACTAGATCAATAGGTGCTTACCCGAGACTTCACCTTCGGAATATTTTCAAAGCACAAAACAACGATAACTCAGATTTGTGAGTTACCGAACTCGCACAGTAGGGAAGATCAATCGTCCATGTCTACCCAACATCCAATGGCTGACACTTGCTGTGGAACCTCAGGTGTCTGAGTTTCGGGATTTTGGGACTTTGGAATATTTCACATCCTCACACCCCAAACCATTAATATCCGAACACTCCCATGTCACCTTAGGTGATGTTAATACGTTACATCACTTAACATTTTTCGAATTGCGGGGGCATGCATCAGTGGTTTTGGAGTAACCCACCTTTCATCCCCCAATTCTTCTAACGCTGACATGTAACCCCTCAGTGAAACCATGGTTTGTATTGTGGGACCGCCTTCGAGAATTATCTCCCATGCAACTTGGGTTCCTGCAATGTCTCCTAGCCATTGATCTTGATGCATAGTGATAAATTCCATTGTGGGTCCTCTAACCTTTAATTACGTTACGTAACCTCAGGCCCCCACTAACCCTGCTCACATAGGAGGCCACATGGAAGAATAATAGCGACTGATACATGGCCCATTCAGATGGGTGACACTCGTCATGTTCCAAATGACATTTCAATCTTCCATGGGTTCTAAACCCACTAACACGTGGCACACATCCCATGTGTCCACTTCACCTCCAGGTGACGTCATCATGACTCACCACTTCATCTCTTTGAGAGCTTTCACCTTCACTATTGCATTTGACCTTTCAACATTGGTTAATCCAATGGTCGAGCTCTCCTCTCCATATCTATGGTGTAGATCCACTTTGGAGCTTCGGGCTTCATCCCTTCTCTTATTTTTGACATTTGACTTCACTGAAGTCGCAAAGCCCGAAGGGCTTCCAGGTTAACTCCTCTGCACCTTTCCCTAGATATGACGGTCGTAAGGGATTTCCCTTCCTTCCAAACAAATTCTACAATGGAGAACTAACACTATTACTCTACGGATTTCCAAAGGAATTCACGGCTAACTGCCATGCATCATTACCAAATCTGACAGTCGTGAAGGATTTTCCTTCTCCCAAACAGATCCTAAGGTCCACATTACTCTACAGCCCAACACCACTTCTGTAGTGGTTTTTTGACACCGCTACTCCTCCTGATCTTCATAACACGACCAAGGTAACTTATTGGCACTCAGGAAGGTTCTAAGGTTAGAAATTGGTCCTCCAGACACAATTTCCTCTTGAAACCTTGGGTCCAATGACCACTTATCTATCCCATTCAGGCTTAGTGTTTGAAACCTTGGGTCGGAACTTGAGTTTTGTCCATTTCGACAACAACTCCTTCCTAAACTCTTGCTTCAACTTCACTAACATGGCCCATCCAGGGTCAGTGTTGGAACATTCTCTAATACCATATTGTAACATCCCTGGCCATCCACAGACCGGGTAATGCTACCATGTGGAATTTACAGCTTATATAAAATAAATACATTTTAATGAAATTAACACAACTAACATAGAGTTACTCCTATCATACAAAATTAACATAGAATTAAGAGAAATTCATACATGCAACAAAATACATGAAGAAATACAGTATCACAACAACATGCATAAAATACATAATTAAGCACATAATGATACTTATCTTTTATCTGGATTAAATCCACCAACTGCATGCAGACCTTCCATGAACCTCCCAACCTTAGACCTCACTGCTCATCATTCTCAGCAGTAGGTCACCCTCGAGCTGGGACTAAACTCCACCAGGCAAGGTAATTCTAGGCTTGGAAAGGACAACAAGGAAGTTGCACAAAGAAACAAGAAGGATCTTTTATCCCAGGAGCCACTTACACCCACAAAAAATAGACCCTCATTCCCCACACACCTGCTCCACCCCATGAGGATACACCTTCACTAATACAAGTCCATTGGCTAGTACACCTCCCTTACCTTGGGCTTCAACAACAGGCTGGACCAGAAGTCTCAGAGTACTATGGCTGCTACGTGACTCCCTTTCAAGAGAACTCACTTCCCAATAGAATCTCTCACATGGGAGAGATGATCACAGATCTGACAACTAGTCTTCGACTCAGCTACAACCGAGTACCATTGACAACAACAACAATCAACAACAACAACAACAACAACATGGAAAAATGTGTATGGACACCCAACAAGACAACAACCTAACCCTAAGTCGCAACACGACTCAGGCAACTACAATTGCATCAGGCTTCATAGGAAACAACATAGGACAACCTCCCCCCCCTATGGTTTCATAATGCGTATGGGTAGGCAAAGGTCAGACGCAGAGGCAAGAATGATGAATCGGGAAAAATGACAGGATGACAACCTTCCCGTGAGGGTCTCCTTCACTGTGCACCTGTATGCCGATGAAGATGTAGAACAAAATTGGGTTTACGTGCAGGATGCGGGAATGGAAGCCTGAATCAGGTGAATGATGGAAGAATGACTCCCCTCGAACCCCCCAACACGAGCTGACGCTTCAGCTTTAGCTGCATGAGCCCAGGTCAACACTTGTCTTCCTGGAGTTGCATGTGCTCCATTAAGCCCATGTCCCATTTTCCAAGAACTTAGGATAACAAACATATAATGTTCACTTTAGTCTTCAGGAAATAATATTAAAATATTATTCCTCTAGAGGTAAGCCCCCTAGCTTAGCCCCCAGGCCCAATACTTATCCCCCCCTTCTTTACCCTACCTAGTGAAGCTTAGTCCCCCATAACTCTTATTCGTGGAGGGTCTACATGCAACAATGTTTATATTTTTATTAATGATATGCATAATTACATATACAAACAAAATATCAGGCTCCTAGCCTCATCATCACATAAGCTTCCTAGCTTATTATAACTCGGCTCACCAGCCTAACAAACATGTTTACAATTCATATTTACAACTAGGGTTCTATCGAGGAATATTACATTGACTACTTGATGTCTACAGGTCCACCTATCCATCTTGTACTATGTGTTGAAGGATGAGTTAATATTTCCACTACATGCATATGATGCTTGTCTCCACAACCCTCCAATCTAATCCAATTGTGGGAATTCATGTAAGGTTTTATGGTGCACTTGAACTACCTTGTTCTATGCTCATAATTTGGGGAACAATGTCTTCGAATTAAACGATAACAAAGAAAGGTTATTTTCACAAATAGTGAATGGATCTATTCCAAAAATCTATTACTGTATTCAAGGCTTCACAAAACAATTTACTTTTCACTATTTCTTTGTCACAATGAATGGGTGACAAAGAAAGAATAATGTAATCTTATTATTATTATTATTATTTTAATATACACAGTTTCGTCGGATATCTGATGAATGGAGTGATAGTACAAACCATCGAAGGTATGGCACCCCCGTTGGAGGTACTATAAAACCGTTAGATATTCTCCAAAAGCAGTCGTCAGATATCCGACGAACTGATCGACATTACTAGACATTGAAGGTATGTCACCCCTGTCAGAGGTACTATACTACCATGGGTTATTCACTGAAAGGGGACGTTGGATATCCAACATCGGGACCAACAGTATTGACCGTTAGAGGTATGGCTCCCTTGTCAGAGGTAGTGTTGTATCATCAGCCATTCGAAGAGCATGGTCGTCAGATATGAGATCATGTGTCTGACAATAATAACCATAGGGATGTAGGATATTCGATGTATCTTGACATCGGACTTCTGACACATAGCTGTCGGAAACAATGTCTAATTTCGACGAGTTTTTGGCCCTTAGGGTTGTCGGTATAGTCGACGATTGATGGTCGGATATTCGACGTCAATACGTTTGTCAAATAGCCAACATGAATGCACTGACGAAACTAATGATCGGGTTTCATCGGAGGGCCGAGGAAATTGCATCGACAAACTGACATAGCACTGTAGGATTTCAATGCACAAGAATTAGTGCATGTGTCAATGCATAATGAAAATGAGGGACACTTGTAGATATGACGTTGACACGATGTGTTGTTCCAACATGGAAACTAGAATGCCATGAGAAATTGACAAGTGTCAATAGCAGAGTGGTGTGGGGCATGTGTGGGGCCCCTGTTGGTCCTAAGCCTTTGGTTTGGCGCCCTCGAATTCTAGTTGTCATATCTATGAGCCAAGAGATATCATTCGTAGATCCTCATATTAAGCATTGGCATCGATATATTGGCCCATCGATCCCCCATAAAGATTCGAAGACTCGTCCCCTTGGTGATAGTCAATACTCGATGGGGCAGGGTTCCCATGTGGGGTTCCAACCCTTGTTCATGAACGATTGGGAGAGTGACATCATGGTGACATGTTGTGACAACTTGGTGGTTAGGGTGATGAGGATTCTAGTGTGACAACCAATGTGTCATGGTAATTTACATGTGTTAATGTATGATTGTATAGGGAAAGAGTGGCCCCAGTGGGGCATGTAGGCCTTTGGTTTAGTTCTTTAGACCTTAGTCATCGGATATTGATGTCGAGCGATCTAGACCATCGAATTTGTAACCAAGTTCAGGAGGGAGGTTAATTCCGTGGGTATCAAAGTACTGGATCCCCAGAGGATTTCTAAGTTTATACTTCCTTGGAATTTATGATATGTTGATACCCGGTGGGGAACGATTCTGGTAAAAGGTTCTATATTTTCCCTGTTATCTCACACATGGAGGATAACATGTGCCTTCAACGTTAGATGACATAACCAGACTAGTGTGCAGTGGAAAATTGTCAGTACCCAAATGGAGGGACCCTATGCCAAGTGATGAAATGGGTTTCCATGTCAATCCACATGTCATACCAAAGGTGGCCCACATGTCGAGTGGTAATGATGCCACATGTTAAGATGAATCAGGGATTTGAGGCAGATCTCCTTGTTGATTCATGAGTGCCACATTTCAAGCTAGGTGGTAGGTTTTGGCGGTGCCACGTGTCCAAGGTGCCAACTTAGATATCGGATCGGGTGCTTAGAGTT
Source organism: Picea engelmannii (assembly GCA_009831015.1). NCBI lineage: Eukaryota > Viridiplantae > Streptophyta > Pinopsida > Pinales > Pinaceae > Picea > Picea engelmannii. The sequence goes on along the minus strand of ML792149.1, from coordinate 278,869 downwards.
GGTTTAAGTATGTTGAATTTTCATAAGAGATGATATTGTATATGAATGGATATGTTATTATAATGATGAGTGTTGTATATATAAAGAACATATGGTGACCCTGGTGACCATCCATGAAGAGATGCATCCCTTGGGTAATAACTATATTTATACTTTATATTATATTATACATATAATATAAATATACTTTATACTTTATTATATATATTTATAATTTATATTATAAATATATTATTACATTAATAATATTATAATTAATAATATTGTGTGATAATTAATAATCATATTATTAATTATTAATCTAGTAGAATGTCTTTCCGATGCTGCCCAAACATCAACACTCGCTCTCAGCAAGGGAGACATTCTACATTATGCCAAGATTACCTTTGACGATTACCTGTGGGTAGCTCTCAAATAGATTCAACATGTCACCATGACATCCATTACCTCGCAATGCATCTATACCTCATCATGTGCACCCTTGTGACTTCACAACCAATGCATCCAAGGCCTTTGGGTAGTTCTCAAATAACTAAAACATGTCCCTAGGACATCCACTACCCTGCAATGCATCATTATCTAATCATGTGCACCCTCGGTCTAAGTGCCAACCCTTTTTCATGTTGGATGAGTTCCACCTGTCTCAGTGCTAGCCATTTTTCATGTTGGATGAGAACACTCAGTGCCAACCCTTTTTCATGTTGGATGAGTTCCACATGTCTCAGTTCCGACCCTTTTTCATGCTGGATGAGAACATTTAGTGCCATCCCTTTTTCATGCCATATGAGAACACTCAGTACCAACTCTTTTTCATGCTGGATGGGTTCCACCTGTCTCAGTTCCAACCCTTTTCCATGGTGTATGAGAACACTCAGTGCTATCCCTTTTTCATGTTGGATGAGTTCCACCTGTCTCAGTGCCATCCCTTTTTCATGTTGGATGATTTCCACATGTCTCAGTGACAACCCTTTTTCATGCTAGATGAGAACACTCAGTGCCAACCTTTTTCATGCCAGATGAGTTCCACATGTCTCAGTGCTGTCCCTTTTTCATGCTAGATGAGAACACTCAGTGCCAACCCTTTTTCATGCTGGATGATTTCCACATGTCTCAGTGCCAACCCTTTTTCATGCTAGATGAGAACACTCCCTATGAAGAGGAACCATGCCAAGCTTGTCCCTGAAGTACTCAAACTTCATCCTCGACAATGAATTGGTAAACACATCTGCAACTTGATCCTCTGTAGTCACAAAACTAGAGCCTCACTACTCCCTTCTACAACATATCCCTGATATTGTAATATTTGATCTCAATATGCTTTGACCTGTCATAGACCACGTGGTTCTCTAACGACTACATGCAACTCTGGATGTCACACCAAACGTAGGTCGCCTCCAGTCCGAGATCAAATAACCCCAAAACAATTTCTCAAAGCCACACTACTACTGCACATGTTGCCAAATACTCAGCTTCATCCGTATTGAGTTCCACACATGACTGCTTCCTGCATCCAATAGAGCCTCTTACTCCTTACTATAGTACCCAACTCCCTGTGGAACTGACTGTCCAACTCCCTCTCAAGCATTGAATATCAACTGAATCTTCAACCTGCTGACTTCATCTCTTTTCCTCCAGAACAAGTCTCATCATCCTCTTCTTGTTGGTCTTACCTACATGTCAAATTCAGTCCAATAGTATGCAATTTCTGAAGCCACACTACTTCACAACTTGTTGCACATGCTTCCACATACTCAACTTCATCCATATTGAACACCACACATGACTTCTTCCTACATCTGGTAGATCCTCCATCTCCTTACTGTAGTACCCAACTCCCTCTAGAACTGATTATCCAGCTACCTCTCGAGCACTGAATATCAACTGGATCTTCAACCTGCTAACTTCATCACTTGTCCTCCAAAACAAGTCCCATTATCCTCTTATTGTAGGTCTTACCTACAAGTCAAATTCAGTCCAATATTCAACAATTTCCAAAGCCACACTGCTTCGCGAATTGCTACACATGCTGCCGCATACTTTGCCTCAGTTGTACTGAGTGCTACACACAATTGCTTCTTGTTTCTCCATGAAACCATACAAGAGACTAGACTGAAGCAATATGCCGAAGTACCCTTCTGATCAAGAATAATGTTGTCCCAATATGAATCTGAATATCCATATAACCCGAACTCATGGTCTGTCACATACCTGAGACCATAATCCAGTGTACCCATAAGGTACCTCATCACATGTTTTGTTGTGACCAAATGAACCTACTTGGGCTGCTCCATATATTGACTCATGGTGTTCACAACAAAAAAATATATTTGGTCTTGTGTTCGTCAAGTTCATCAATGAACCCACCATCTCCCTATATAAAGTAAAATCCACGGTCTCTAAAGTCATATCCTGCAACAACTTCAGATTTGATACCATAGGTGTAGCTATTGCCTTGCAATCCAACATCCCGAACCTCTTCAGTATTTCTACTGTATACTTCCCTTGATTCAGAAAGATCTCATCCTGTCTCTACCATACCTCAAGACCCAAAAAGTAATGCATCATCCTGAAATCTTTCATCTCAAACTCAACAGCCAATTTTTTTTCTCTTACACTCTGAGATGAGCTTTTCCACACCTGTTAGAAATAGGGCATCCACATACAACAATAGTATAACCAGACCATCATCCAAAAATTTAAAGTAAAGGTTAGGATCTTCACTGTTGTTTGTAAATCCTAAGCTCGTCATAAAATTGTTGATCCTTCCATACCATGCTTTGGGTGCCTTCTTTAATCCATATAAATCCTTCTTCAATCTGCACACTGAGTGTCCTACAATTGTCACGTACTCAACGAAGTGTTCTGTGACTACAAGGACCATTCTTCCTGATCATATTGCCATCTGTGCCACATGAAGAATTTTAGTCCTTCCGGATGTTCAAAGCCACGGACTTTGAGTATTATGTTTTTAGAAGACTATGCCAGGGCCATTCTCCATTGGTCAAATTACCATGACCAATCCTAGGAGAATGTCAGCTCTATGCTGAAACATTAACACTTAAGAATAACTTATGAAATTACATAAAATCTCAACACTCCCTCTTAGGGAGGAAGGTGTTAGCACTGAAAGTCACATTTTGACTGCTAAAGTGTAAGCTCAGTACCCATCAGTAGGTTTGTAAGGTAATTTTTAAGATAAAGTGTCAAATGGATAAAACTCAGCCCATCAATGTAAATCACAGAAAGTTCTAGATAAGATGCATCATCAAATGAGGTCTTTTCTAACTTAGATCAAATTTTTAAAGAGTAAGGTGGATAGAAGGAAGACTTTAGTGAGAAAGATGAAGTAAATCTACTATTAGCATCAGGCATTAGAAGCAAACCAATGAAGAAAAAGATTTAGACACAAGAACTTCTTTAATCAAAGCTTAAACTCCGAGAAAAATTATAACAACATCACAATCAAACCTCCATTGTAATACAACTATAAAATATCAATTGAGGCATTCAATGACAGTAAATTCAGAGTAAGAGAGAAGCAAGATGGTAGGAAATAAGTCTACTTCTATTAGACAAAATTTCTCAGGTCTGATACATAAAAATCTAGGGTTGGCTCTGTTACATCAGTACATTACAAAAAGACTCTCATATCAACCATTCAAACCTCTACAATGACTTCTAATGCCTATCTTATAGCCTAGGCTATGAATGATAGTTGTACAATTCGAAATCCATCATCTAGCATAGGATTCCTACATCATGAAGCTAGAGTAACTACAACTATTCAATAAAAATAACTAACTGTTAAAAACTAGGCTTAGTGCTGGAAACTACCCTAACATCTTTAATAGGCTTGATTAAGTATCTCTTGAGCACATCTTCTTATATCAGGTATCCCTCCATCTTTCAACTATCCTTCTAGCAGCTGTCACGTACTGCCTTAGCCATCTAGAAACCACTAATCCTCTTGAAATCTTCAAAACACGAGTTCACATCAAATTTTGTAGCACCAATTGTATCAAATAGTTCACAACGAAGTTCACAACACCTGACTGCATAAACTAGTTCGTAGTGACAGGCGTTGCAAACTCTCCTGTAGCTGCTTAATATATCTAGTAGAGCCCCAAAACACCCAAAAAACCATATTCAGAGCTAGAGATGCTGTAAAATCTCATTATCTAGTGTATGAGTGAAAAACTGAATCATAGGCATCATACTTCACCAAAATATCAAAAATGCAAGAAACAGACACTGTCCAAAACTGAATCTTTTTAAGACATTTCATCTTTTTTACTTTCTGAGTTTGGAACTCCTTATTGTGGCAACTTGTGAAACCTCTCTTTGTGGAGAGTGATACGATCCTCCTTCTCCTTCCTATTCCTTAGTTGTTTCATCATATTTAACAGTACCTATTCTCTTCCTCTTCTTGTTTGTCTCTGTATGTACAGTCCTATCAACATGAAGAGGGCTTTGTACCTTGGATTGTGGAGTAGGAGAAATATTTAATTGAAAGTGTGAATACGTAATGAATTCCTCCCTGTTAATGTTTTTCTTCTTTAATTCCTCCATCACAAGAATTTTAATCATCCCTGAATGAAAAAAACTTGTATCAACCACCTTAGACTTAGCCTAGACTCTATCAACCATTTTTCCAATATTCCTAAACAAATAAAAAGGAAGATTCATAAGGTCTTTTCCTGTGAAGTGCAACAGAAGTGTTATGTGGTACTGATAAATCATGTTGAATCTCCCTTCATAGGTAAATTATCTTTGGATTACCGTCAACATATTATCAAAACATTTAATCATATGGATCCTGGGCACTCCTTTTGATAAGTTGTCTCCTTGATATTCTGGTTTGAGGAATTCTTTGGAGAAGGCTGCATTTAGGTTCATGGATTTAAACCATCTTTCTCTAGTATTAGGTATTTCAGTAGCTACTGCTATGGTCACTTTAGATACCTCAAATTCTAGTGTCCCAACCTTGGTCTTGGTTCCATCAAAGTTCAGGGCAAATTCCCTAGCCACCTCAAGGTGTCCCCTCTGTGTTTTCTGACAAAAATTAAAACAACCCAATCTTTGGAAGACTTCCCTGATAAGGGGTTCAACAAAAAACAATTGCATGTCATAGGGATCAATCCTCACAATTCCCCCTCCTTTGTGAGCCTTCCTTTGTTGTGGAGTATCCATTAATTTTGTATGAAAAAAGCCTTACCACAATTTTTAATGATGCTAGAGGCAAAATAGGGAAAACAAAGGACTAGGGTTTTAATGGATGAAATTTCTCAAAAAGGTTGGTTCTGTATAAAACTTTGTGTTTTTATCAACCCATTTTACCTCCAAGAATAAGACAAGGTAGATTTTAGTTAGGAAGATGAAGGAATACTACAAAAGAAACATGAAGGAATAAAAAAACAACTTGTTGCAAGACATGTCTTGTTCACCAAGTCACTATTCTCTTGCAAACCTCAAAATGACTTCACAAGTGAACAACTTTTTATCTCAGACCAGATAGGAGTGTAATTGAAAATGATAACTTGATGAAAATTGTCTTTGTAGAAGGTGTTGGGATAGGGGATTTGCAACGCCAAGCTTGCTACACATAGTTTGCAATGCCAGAATAGAGGGTTCATAGTGCTTGGGAAAGTAAGAAAAGAAGCAGAATGGATGATGGGAAAGGTGGATTGAAACAAATATTTCTTAAGGCTTAATGAAAAAGGTTTCGAACACATGCAATTGGGCTAGGAATGTGTCAACATGTAAGTGAGATAGTTTTCAATGCATATCACTAGTTCGTAGTGCCCAAAAGGAAAAACAACTAACAGATCCTTTCATGTCCTTCAAATGAGACAAAAATACTCGTGGAGTGCCTATTGATGCCTAATCTCCCCGGTTCCTCCGTCGGTGTCATGGAAGCCCATCTGACCGTCATGGACCTACATCTGCATCACATACATGTTTAGTTAGTACTTGACATCATCCAAAAATATTTTTGTCTTCTTATACAAAAATACAAAAAAATGAAATATTCAAAAAACAATTGACATACCTACGCCTCCGTAGGTGGAACCTAGTGGTAATGGCATGTCCAGATCTCCTCTGAAGTCAATCCCTGTGTAAGGGTAGTACTCCAGATCCATCACCTGCCAAATCCACCATAAGAAAAAATCTTCGTTGTAGGGTGTTGGCACCCTACCACCCCTCTGCTACCTCATCAACTTGGTCCACCATGCCATGGCTGGATCGTGAGGTCCATGCAGACCAATCTAAACTCTAGGGCCCAAGCTTAGAACCCACTCGAACAAAAAACTACAAAGGATAGACACGAACCCGAAGTTCCTCTTTCAACCTAGTTTGTAGTCTGTCAACTGGCTCTTCATGTTGGCCATAAGTGAGGTGCACCATTCGTAAAACATGGGTCACAAGAACTCCACTGAATAGAACATAAGTGGCCTCGATGCCTGGTGCAAAGAGGTCGACCCTGTGATTCGTGTCAACACCAAGAGAACAATCTTGAGACTCAGATTGTTGATCGCTCTGATTGGGAATTGGTTCGCTACCTTCTCGATCCCTACAATGCAATGAGTGGCTATGTAATCCTCTATGTTCATGCCACTCCTAGATCCCCAAGATTTGAGGTTGACTTCCTCACCCTGGTGCGAAAATCCCATCAAAAATTAGATGTCCTCAACTTCAATCCTCAATGGTTGTCCATCAAGGTTGAAGGTCTCAGTATTTGGATCCTAGTAGTTCACAAACAACTGAAGCAATATCACTTGAGCCCTCATACCTTTGAGAGCCCAAAACTTGTATAGCCCACATATTTTTAAGGCCATTTGGGCCCCTAGATCTCTCTCCATTGCAACATCCACCTCTTCATGCTCTCTTTCTCTCCACTCTAGCACCATCCTACAAGATTAAAACCATTTTTTGAGTTAGCAACATTTAAAAAACCTTATCCATGGACATGTACGCAAGCTACAATGTACACAGTCATATATTTGGATACTTATACGCTGGTTGTTTTGCAAACAGTCACATAGAGGTATGTGTATACACGACCCGATGGTCTGTAGCCTGCGTACATCTTAGTTTCTAAGTTGCGCCCTAAATAACTTAAAAAAGGAATCCTAATTACAAATTTTAATCCATTGAAAATAAATAGGAGAGTAAGATGAATTACCTGGTCTAGACGGTTGTCGATTCCATCGTCCGTAGCTCCTACAATGAACAGTTGAAATTTGAAGGCAATTTGGTCCAAAATGCACTATTTGGGTAAAAAATACAAATGGTATAGTAAAGTTGGTTTTTTTTACTATTTATAGAAAAAATTTAACTACTTTACATAGTTTTGCACAATATTTTGGCCTAATGGACTAATACGACAGTGGATGGAGTTGGTTTTGTCTAGGGATTCTTGCGGTTTTCAGTGCCATGTCGATCGTTCATAACTTTGGACAGGTATTTTCGTCACCCAACATATAGGATAGGTATCCAATCCATCATGCACACTTGCATCATCCTATGATTGTAACTTATATGCCTTAGGTACGAACCCATTTCATAGCGACACAAAACCTTCTATCTGCAACTAGAAGTGTCGTTATCGAATGGTAGAGACTTACCAAACATGGGTACCCTAGTTAGATCCCCTGCCTCATTCGGTGCCCATGCAAATATTTTTTTTCTGTAGGACCGAGAGTCCCTTATAGATAATACATGACTTTATGTTTGAACCTCATTTCTTACTCATAAACATACTGACCTATACCTAGAGGATTCCCAACGAGTCAGATTTAAGATCTTTTCAGACTCTCTCAAAAAGTGAAAAGATTGTCGAGTGAACTTGTCTCTTTCACACTCATAAATTGGATTTGAAAGGATGTCTATTTGGTGCAATTTTACCCCTTTTTCAAACTAAGTAGACTAAGATTACAAAAAAGGACATTTTTTGGTGTTAAGTTGTAATTGCATCTCATTCTCTTCCTTGCGGTATTGAGCCTATTGTCGGTTCTCGCTTTTGCGTTATAAGCCTTTCACCTTAGCAACTCACATCATCAACCAAGTAGAGCCTTGTTTATATCCTTTGTAGCTTGACACCCTATACCCAAGAGGAAAAATTCCCCCAAGTGTCCATCTCCCACATGCACCTCCTTGCATTGAGCATAGGTATGTTCCACTGTTGGAACTATTTGCTTACTTGCGACACTCGTTTCCTCCTCTGTATCATAACATTCATTTGACTATGAAAAAACAAAAACAGATGTGTGAGAAAAGAATATTATCTTATATTGGCAGCAATCGTGTTGCCTTTGAATAGATCACAATTTTTTTGAGGCCACTTGTCATCAAAATTTTGGGTTTAGCATGACCTTAGGAAGCTGAGCTCCCCCGACTAGTTACTCTTCCAGTCCCTATGGAGAGTTTGATTGATGCCTCCTGCATCTCAAAGTTTCATCATTGAGTCTATGCTTCTAGAGTCTTCCATATGTCTCATGCTCTTGTTCAAAGGATGTCTATCAATATATGTCGACCATTCCTCAGAACTCTTGACTTTGCATGTCATCCATACCCTCAGTGTGTCTCAGAATTACATGAAGTTGTAGTCCTATTGTACACCTTAGTCCTACTTTCATCATTGGTCGCTGACTGGGGGGTTTCGCTTATGTTCGACGACAAGAAATCTATTCACACATTGGGATTCATGTAGTGTCTTGGATGCCATTATCCTTATTGATTGTTTCCTCTCCTTTGTTAACAATTTTCCTTATTGGCTGCTATTTAGAGGGTCTTTTATGTGTACCTCTTTCATTTGGCACACGCAAAATACGCACAGGGTCATTGGTTCGTGAACATGTTCTTTGTCCGATTTCCTCCAAATCATCAAGCTCCTAATTTGTACCTCATGCTCAATGATGAGAGATGTGTCAATTCTCTCCTTTCATCAAGTCTCCTTCTATTGACTTTAGACCATCTATTCTAGAAACGAGACCTAGACTCGTATGAGTAGCTAGAGGCTTGCAGCCATTAGTGACAAGTCCTCTCTCCATAGACAATTAGGAATACATCAATGTCTCATGATCAATGGATTCTTCAAGTGTTCGAACCCAAAACCTTTATTCACACTTGTGAGAATGTACTCGGTGCCTTGATACCTACTTTCATTATCAATAGGTTGTCTCATGTTTGTTAATGGTATACCTTAATGATCGGTAATCAAACGAAGTATCATTGTGTTTGACCTCAACTTCTTTATTCACACGATGTAGACTTTCACCTTTGGCAGAACATGAAGAAGAATTGAAGACATTAGTTCATAGTTGCAGCTTTCCTGAGTTGTTTCTATCTCTCATTGGACTAGTACCTATGTTACTTTAGTGATAATGAGGGATCAAATTGTACTCCATTGTATACATATATATTCAGATTGATTTTGAGACTAGTTTTACTGGGCCTTGTTCATGACTATCACAGCCTTAGGCATGTAGCCACCTTTGTATTACCTACTCATGGCCATGAACAACTGTTTGGTATATTTTCACATGGATCTGCAGTGTAATTCAAATTGGCAGCTATGTGCGCAAAGTCAATACAGATTGTAATATTCTCAGGAGAAACTAGTTCTTCTAGTTGGGTCCCCATTACTCCACTTTTGGGTATTATAATGTATTTTAGCCATCGCAGATACTCCTCTAACCTCACACATTAAGGGGCATCTATTATAGCAAGATTTTCCTCATCTTATGAAAAATTGCTTAGAAGGCCTTTTTCCATTTCCCTATGCAGAATTGAAGTCCTTTTTTGCAAATCCCAGAGATAAAAACAATATTTTTCCACATATATGTGCCCTACCTATTATACAAAATGTGTATATGTAGGTTGCACCACTACAACCCGCGTACATCGGGTTTTGTGCCCAAAATTAAAAAAATGGTGTCGGGTTTCCATGTCACATCAAGAGATCCATGATCCTTGACCTTCCATATACTGGAAACATTTTGACTCGGCCCTTCAGTTCCACTTGAAGGATATAAATGAGCCAAATCCGAGCTATGGAAAAGAGGAGAAGAATTCAACATTGAGAGAAAAGTTACTCTGGAGAAGTTATTCACTTCATATTGAGTCTGCATCCCTTTATCCTTTTAAGTCTAAACACATTGTTCAGTCCCCAAGATCTTCCCTACTTGATTGAGAACCTCATTGTCTCTCTTATATGAGCTTGCCCTTGGTGGAGGATTTAAGTGGTCGAGGCCCAACTGGAAGGGACTTAATTTCTCTGTTCCGAACCATGTCGACACGAAATTTTGTAATTCATTCACTTCTGCTGATTACATTTTAATAGAAATACTCTTTTCTCATCCAATTAAAATCTTGAAAGTATTTGAATTGTTATTCCATGGGAATATTTGTTATGAATGCTCATGGATTTCGCTATTGAATGTGCTAAAATTATATATTATCACCATATGCTTGCGTTTCCTGGTTGTTGAGGACAAGTTGCGGGTGTATTGCTTTGAGTTAAGTGCTCAACGATGGACTTCATAGAACGTCTGGACGAGGTAGGATTTTTATCTTGTCTCGTTATCATATTTTCTTAAATATCATATCTGATATTAGAGTTGATTTCTATAGTCATTTCCATTTGTTGTGGTTTACCCCTAGCCATAAAGAGTTTTTCCTCATAACACCCAAGAAATACTATGTGATAACAAAAGGTATTATATCCAGCACAAAATCTAACACTGTTTACATCCACATGAGCTCATGACCATTGACTGTCAGACACATGAATCTATACATCACATGAGATCCATAGTGAATTCACATCATGCATCCAGGGCCGATGGGTAGCTCTCTAATAACTACAACATATCATCATGAGACTATCTCGAAACAAGAAACAAGAACAACATAAAGCATCTCCTAGGGGAGATCAATTTATCTCATGCACAACTATATACAATGACCCTAAAAATGATACATCTTATAATAACAAACATCCATCATATACTCGATGTCATACGGCTAACCATGTTGATCTTCTAGTGTTAAATTAGACAAGCACAATTTTCCTTAAGTGGTAATTGATGATACTGAGAGGAGAGTGAATCAGTATCAAGTACAATTTAAAAACCTTTTCAACTTATACTTAAACCATTCAATTATATCCAATGATAAATGAACAATATTATAAGAGTTACACCAATACACCACAATACACCATGCACAATATATGAGAAATAATCAATAGTTATTGTTCAAGGGAAGTAATGACTTCCAAAGGTAGCTACAAATTCCAAATATAAAGGGAGGGATAAACCTCCAAGAGGAAGATACAATCCTCCAAAATCAAGAGAGGGTTGACCTCTCCATCCTTGCCCCTTCCTTCCACCCAAGAATATATGAGAGATAATAAAACTTTACATTAAATCATCACTATCAACCAACCATCACATAGAGCCTGATAATGCTTCCTGAGACTTCTTCAAATTCTATAATTCTTCAATTCTTGGAATACTATGATCCTATAGATAATGTTACTCAATGTATTCTCTGAAACTCCTCCAAGTTTCACTCCTTGAATCCTCCCCAAAAACAAGTTATAGAAAGAATGGTAGACTTTATTCAATTCTGGATTATTCAAGAGAGTAAACTTGTACAGAATTCCCCGTGCTCAATAATTAACATCAGATTATGAAACTCACACACAAGAAACTAAAGTCCGTACTCTTTCTAATGAAATTGGTCCCACATAATTTGGATTCTCTATGAAGAAGTTATGACCGTTTTACCCGGAACACCTGTTTATTGACTAGCTTCGGGACTGGTCAAAAAACCCTATCTTCCACAGAGTGTATCTCCATAATTATAGTGAATAAAGAGATGAAAATTTTACCACAGGTACCTTCATATGTCTTCTCAATATCATATCAATTTCACCATTTTATTCGTTCTAGAAAAAAATTTATAGCGAAAATGGTAAGATGACCTATAAATAACATACCTTAGAACACATCACCAAAAGACTTCATCCTCCCTTGAAATCCGACCTTCTTTACTTATGATTTCCTCTGAAAATCGACTTGTATATAAAATTAATGTATAATGATATTTATTTATACCATTTATTTTACTTCCTTTTAACATTAGGGCCGACCTGACACTTTCTTATTTTATAATTATTTTCTTTAATTATCTTCAAGGCCTACATGTACTTCCTTCTTCAATTCACTTTGTCATCTTCAAAAATTCATTTATCCTCAACCATGAAGATCCACGTGACATGCCACATACCAATGGAAAAAAACATGATGTATACTATCTATCCATGGGTGTTGTATTGGCATGTGCATTTTCCTTCGTGTCCAAATACCTTCATCAATCTTGCGGTCCAAAACCAATGACTAGGGTTGACATCAATGACAACAACCAATCTTCCAACGATCTCTCCCTTTGTTATTGATGGCAACACTCATTCCCCCCCTATCATTAGGATCCCAATTTATCTCCCCCTTTGACATCAATGGAAAAGGGTAGGGCTTCTTCCCCTGATTTTAATGGAAAAATGTAACTCTCTTCTTTAGGGCTGCTCCCCCTGAACATGTGGCACTCAATAATACTTCATCCTTATTTTTGGTCTTTGGGACATTTTCTTCCTTGGAATCCTTTTGTGTGGCTTCTATCTTCTCTCTATTCTTCATGTCTAGGATGTATATGTTGTTCGGTCTTCTTGTTGCAGTTGCAACCAATCTTCCTGAGTTATTTTCTCTAATTTTACATTTTCGGGAGTCAAACGTAAGAGTGTATCCTTGATCACACATTTTACTAACATTGAGTAGATTATGTTTCAAGTCTTCAACCAATAGAACATTCTTTGCTTTTACATTTTTTCTTCCAAACTCTACTACACCTTCTCCAAGTATTTTGGCAGATGAGTCGTCTCCAAATGCAACATTGCCACCCTTTCTCTTCAAGCTGATGAATTTGTCTTGATCCCCAGT
>ML792149.1:229915-246927 GCA_009831015.1 Picea engelmannii | reverse complement strand
TCGATCCAGCTTATCCTGAGGGCCTAGGGCCATTCCGACAGTTGGGTTTTGTTTGCAGGGGCAGGATCATCAGTTTGAGGGATTTTCTGGAGGGTTATCATCATTCTACATTTGTCTGCAGATTGGGACGTCTTGGAGCCATAAGGGATGTCCTGTAATTCAGTAAAACTCAGATCTAGGGAGATCTGCTTGATATCTAAGTCTGAAACTTCTCCCACTGGATTCTCATAGCCCGATCTATATTATTGGAGAGTTTCGGAGAATTTGGAGGCCTCCTTCATTAGGGCCAAACCAGCTAGGGTTTCAGTGATCTAGTGGGGCACCACATTTAGTGGGAAATTCAGATCTACGGAGATTGAGAGGGAGCTTGGATATTCAAGCACATGGGTTATTCTTACCATCGCCTGATCTATATTCTTGGAGAGTTTTAGAGCATTTGGAGGCCACCTTCATCAGGGCCGAACCAGCTAGGGTTTCAGTCATCCAGTGGGGCACCCCATTCAGTGGGAAATTCAGATCTACAGATATTGAGAGGGATCTTGGAGATTCAGGCACCTGGGTTATTCATACCATCAACCGATCTATCAATTGGCATATTTCTTAGGGTGATTGGACACTTTTGGCAGTAGGGCTGAGTTATTGAGGGTTTCAGCCTTCTATTGGAGCATGGCATTCTTCAGCTGGAGAGTTTGGCATTCAGATCTGCTTGTATTGATCTTCATTTCTTATTCAGCCTTGGAGGCATTATTTTGTATTAGCGGGAGCATTTTGTAGCAGCTCATATCTATTGCTTGTACAACCATCTAAGGTTTATGCCAGATCGGCCATCTATTGTATTGATCTTACATTGCTCATAATAAAAAGGTCAGATCTTTGCTTGTGCTTCTACATCTTGATTATATTGTGATCTCCATGTGTTGATGAATCTTGTATGCACTTAATAACTCAATAAATTAGTAGTAGTTAGTGATTCCAAGAAAGAATTTGGCTTGGGATCATTACAGCCTACATGTACTTCCTTCTTCAATTCACTTTGTCATCTTCAAAAATTCATTTATCCTCAACCATGAGGATCCACGTGACATGCCACATACCAATGGAAACAACATGATGTATACTAACCATCCATGGGTGTTGTATCTACATGTGCATTGTCCTTCGTGTCCAAATACCTTCATCAATCTTGCGGTCCAAAACCAATGACTAGGGTTGACATCAATGACAACAACCAATCTTCCAACGATATTACTTTAGTAAACTCTAGAACATCACTAAGTAATTACACTCAGAAAATTTCAACTACTTAGAAACTTCGGTCTCTACCTTAGATCACATCCCACATGTGAGAGAGAAAAATATGTGTCTCTATTGTAGTGTCTTTTTATAGTAATATTAAATTCATCCAAAAAGACACGTCTCTTTGAAAATTAAATTTAAAATTAAATTTAATTTTATTTCTTATAAATAGTTGGAGAATTCCTGTAACTATCCAAAGATTAATTTGGTTATAATCCATCCACATAGTATTTGACTTTGTTAAATTGTTCCTCCACAATTCATGCCATCCTTTGCATAAATATATGTAGAAGTAAATATGTAGTATATTCCTCATATTTAGGTAATTAGACATTTTTAGTAGAAATTACTGCCCACCATAATTTATGGAATTATTTCTATAATTTAGGTAGGAGTAAAAAGTAAATATGTTTTACATGGAGATTGCAACAACCCCATAAATTTAACACTCCCAAGACTTTACTCTACTCTTGTTTTCCTAGGGAGTCAAGCCAAGCCCTGCTCTGATACCATGTTGAATTTTAATAAGAGATGATATTGTATACGAATGAATATGTTATTACAATGATGAGTTTTCTATATATAAAGAACATATGGTGACCATGGTGACCATCCATGAAGAGATGCGTCCCTTGGGTAATAAATATATTTATACTTTATATTATATTATACATATAATATAAATATACTTTATATTATAAATATAGTATTACATTAATAATATTATAATTAATAATATTGTTTGATAATTAATAATCATATTATTAATTATTAATCTAGTAGAATGTCTTTTCGATGCTGCCCAAACATTAACAAAGTATTGGTTTACTCAAGGGCCAATATCCTGGTACTCTAGTGGACCAATTCCTAAGATATCAGATATCAGAGAAGTGTTAAGTGGTGGTCGAGAGAGGAAGGGTCAGGGCCCTGATAATCCAAGGGCCCGATGGGCTAGGTGGGTGGTGCCATGACAACTTCCATGTAGGCAGCCATTTCCATGCTCGAGGGTGATGTGTTATGCCACATTGGAGGACACAAGTGACATGGATGCCACATGGTGGTGTGGTAGTCTTGGCCAATGAAGGCTTGCAAAATTTAAGAGGATGGAACCTTTGATCTAGAGCTCGATTTTTAGCATAGTTAAAGTCATTGGAAATCTCTCGATGAGCATAATCCATCCATGAGATTTATTTAGAGAAAATGTTGTAAGATAACAAGAGGAAATTTTGACACCCCACCAGCCTAAGTGAGGATTAGGGGGTTGGGTGTGTTACAATTAAATTGTAAAATAATAGTCTAGTGTCGTGCTCTTTATAGCACCAATATGTTTGTTGTACCTAAAGGTACTGATAGATTAAATTATTTCATTGCAACTTAAGTAGTGTGATGTGTTAATATGAATGCACTGATGCTATCATGTTATTGTAGCACCAACATTATGTTTTGTGGTACGTTGGGTTGTATAGAGCACTAGTAACAATGCGTCCAATGAAATACCCTAGCATGCGAAATTGTACAATATTTTCCTGGTGTAGTTCTTTTAACTGCATTGGTTCATTTCAATAACAAAGATACACCACTACGCTAAAATTTATGGCACAAAAAATTACTAATGCACTTTGTTAAACTGAAAGCACTAGTGCACCAGTTTTACCAAAGCATCGACATTTTGTTTAGCGGTGCATTGTCTTAATAATGCAATGGAAACATGGCCTTACATAAGATGCACTATTATGCTTATATTTCAAAACCTATCATGGTGCATACTGTAAGAATTTCACACTATTTCTCCATGCTTATTGTCACACCACCATATATTTTAGTAGTGTGTCGAATAAGACACACCACACTGGTGGATTATGAAAAATTTGGCCCGGTTCCATGCTCTTTACAACACCGGTGCATCTGTTTGACCGAGGGGAACCGTTGGGTTTAATTTATTTATCACAACTGAAGTGGTACAATGTGTTAATATTAATGCACTAGTGCTACTGTGATATTGGAACACTGATGTTTTATTCAGTGGTGCATTGTAAATCATAGAGCACTGAGCACAGGGGCATCCAATGAGATGCCCCACTATGTAAAGTTGGTCAATATTTTTCCCAGTACGGTTCTATAAACAACACTGATGTGTTTGGTTAAAATGGTTGCACCACTAAGTTAAATTTTATATATCATAAATTTAGCAGTGCAGTTAATTAAGTGGAATGTATCGGTGCAGGGAGAAACCAATTACGTTCCAGTTGTAGAATGTTCCAAAGAATGCACTGTTTTGTTTTTAAAATTTATCACAGTGCTCTTCCTTGAATGACATCGATGCGTACATTTATATTAGATGCACTAAAGGTGGTGCTTACTATGAATTTAGCATAGGACACACTGCTTCGAGTTGAGCATAAGCATTTTGGGCTCACCACACAAAATTGGAAAAAAAAATGAAAAAAATGCTAAATTTCAAGCTAATTTTATATTTTAATTGGATGAAACTGTAAATAGGAAGGTAATAAACAATTTACTTGGGATCTTATGTCGCAAGGAGGCATGGTTTCACCATTGAGAGGAAATGAAAATTCATGGTAATTTCCAAAATTTGGAAATGTGTGGAATTTACTAATGGAACTATCCAAGTCATTGTAGAGCACTAGAAACAGGGCATCCTTATAAGGAGGGTGAGCATCGATGCTTTCTTGAGAGTTTGGAAGAACGGGATGAAGTGTAGTAATGAAAATTGGTTTCTTAATTTTTTTTTATTCACCCTAACATGATGTGCTTGATGACAATGATGTGCACCAACGCGTAATGTTCAATGACACCAGTGTGCTTTTGTCGATGCTTCTTATTTTTATTATAATGTATGGTGGTTCTTTTAAACCTTGAATCATAGATGATTTAATTTTTTATGTGCGCACTGGTGCATATGTACCTTATAGGTGCATCGATAAAAAAACTTCCGCAAAAACCTTTGGTCACCCGCTTCGCTAACAACCTCCACTATAAACAAAGAAGGGATAGGTTTTTCAAGGAGGTTCCATAAAAACTTTTGCAAGAAGGTTTTATCCTTGTAGTGCACCCAACATTGATTTCCTTGTAACTCACCAATTATATAAGTCTATAGGGGTGATCACGGGCTATCAATAGTGAAACCAATGACCGATTGTGTGTTGTTAGTGATGTATCTTTCTAGTGGTCGCACTCTGCTAGTGAATTAGAGAATGACCTCTCTCAAAATAAATGAATTCCAAATATAGAAGAGTGTGTCTCAACAAGGAATCATCAATGGGTTCACCATGTGTCCCTAGGGTGTCAAATAAGGCTGTAATAGATGCATCCTAATGTGTGAGGTTAGAAGAGGAGATGATGGTCGAAACAAGTTACAATAATATTCAATAACGTGAGGTAGTGTAAGGAGGGAGATAAATATGAAAAAACCAAGGAGTACTTGCAATAAAACATTAGGCTGACACAGATATAGATCATCCTTGAGGTAGGCATACCCATGATCATAAGAGAGATGAAGCATGGACGCCAACAAAATACACTACAGATCCATGAAGTGAAAGGCAAGACCATGACCACAAAAAGTACACGACAGATCCATGTTATCAAAGATATCCCAACCACAAGAAAATACAATGTGGATCTATGTCACAGTATACATCAGAAAGACATCAAGCACCAATGAGAGTTCCCTTGTAGTCTTCAAAGTACTCATACAATAGTGATATAATACATCACAAATTGGGAGGGGTAGCATGAATGAGTGATGTGAACGATTCTACAACAGGTGAATAAATGAGTTGATGTTGAGCATGATAGAAACTATCTGATTACCAGTCATTGAGGTATACCATTAATAGAAACGAGGGGACCCACCGATGATGAAAAT
This sequence comes from Picea engelmannii, assembly GCA_009831015.1. Taxonomy (NCBI): domain Eukaryota; kingdom Viridiplantae; phylum Streptophyta; class Pinopsida; order Pinales; family Pinaceae; genus Picea; species Picea engelmannii. Next base: position 241,742 of record ML792149.1, on the reverse strand, counting down.
GGACCCCAAGGTACCTAATATAATCTAGAAAGTCTCAATAGAGGATATTCTATTGAAAAATCATAGAGTTAATCAATCAACAATCAATGAAGCAAATCCACTATTGATTGCGAGGAAGCTTGCCATTAAGGATTGCATTCTCCAAGGTACTAGCTGGTTTCTAGATCCCTCTCTTAGATAATGTGTTGAAGTTGATAGGAAGATATCCGTTGAAGGAGGGCCTTAATGTATCCCCCATTAATTGACACAAAACATACACTGAGAGATGATGTGAAGAGATAGAATCACCAAGTACAACTCACACAAGGATGGTCGACTCAGATGGTTGGCAGGAAAGTCGATGACCAACTTAGGTTGAACTTCATTTGAACATATAACACGCCATAATGATGATTTGGAAGTATTGAATCAAGAGAATCACTTATATAATGAAACAATGAATGAGGCATTGAAACACTCTACATAATGTCTGGAAGAGTAACCACCTAGAGGAGTATATGAATCATAATGATGGTTTACAACTCCTAGGAAAACTATAATTCAACTGTAAGATAATAACACAAACAAGTGCCATGTTCAAGGGTGACATGAATGACAACTGCCACTTTTGTAAATACATATCAATGATAAAAAAAACCTTCATGCTTTTTTTTGAGTGTCTCCTTCATGGTTTTATGAGCACAAAAGAGAGATAAAAGTGTGCTCAATAGTATCTTTTTTCGTTCAATTTTTACAAGCCCAAAAAATAGGTAAATGTATACTCACGAGGTGTTTTTTTCATGGTTTAAAGAACACTAAAAAAGAGTTAAAATTTAGCTCGCCATTTGTCTTTTTCATGGTTTAACAAGCACGAAAAATGTTAAAAGTTAGCTCATCTGGAGAAAACGAGTGGCATAAAAACATGCATCTATGTTCCAAGCATATGGAACCAACCTAGGCAGTAGAAATCCAAATAGGGTACTGGAAAGTGAGGTCCACTCATAGCACTAATTCTCTCCATGGGTATAGGGTCACAAAACAAACGTAAATGAATGCAGAAGCAATAGGTCAAGAGTGTTTGCAATGGCGGTAAGTAGGACCAAGGAAAACACCAACACATCAGTAGGCATCAATATATTAGGAACAAATGCATATGCAACCATAAAGTAGAATAAAAGTGATGGGAACCCTCTTGGGAGATGACCAGAACATAGATGAAAAGAGAAAAATGAGGCTCAACTTCGAGTCATGATAGTTCTAAAGAAGGGCTCCCAGGCCTAGAATAAATTGCAACATGGGAACTAGATGGAAATTAGGGTGATAACTAGGGTTCCCATGAAGGGAATACACTAACTCACAAGTTATACGACATGCAAAAACATAGTGGCTAATGTCGTAACTTGATGGGATCAAACCTAAGGTGTTGTGATGGCAAAATGGATGGTTAATAATACAAAATAGTGAGGACCCTCCCGAATATTCTAGAAGCCCTTAGAAGGTCAACAAAGAAGTCAATTATTCTAGAAGCTCCTAGAAATTTATCAAGCAATTTACTGGTCAAAGTGGTTGCAACTAGGAGTTAATCATGTGTAAAGTTGTTGAAATAAGAAAATAATTAAAAATTAATTAGTTACAACAAGAAGTTGTGATTTTACTAATTACAGGTAAAGTAATTGCAACAAGAAAGTGGGTTAGCCCTAAAAGAGGGAAGTTGGGTAAACCAATTAGAAGATGACCCCTAAAGGAAGGCACTTGGAGAGTATAAATAAGAGAGAAAGAGAATCCCATTAGCACCTATTGAGCATATTGAATATCTTATGAAGTGATTTTGACAGATATTATTGGCATCAGTGAGTTATAGGAATGAAGGGCGCATCCATGAGTTATAGGAAGGAAGGACACATCCACGAGTTACAAGAATGAAGGACACACCTGTGAGTTATAGGAAGGAAGGGCACATCAGTGAGTTACAAAAAGGAAGACTGCATCCACGATTTACATGAAGGAAGAGCGCATTTGTGATTTACAGGAAGGAAGAGTGCATCCACGAGTTACAGGAAGGAAGGGAGCATCCACGAGTTACAGAAAGTAATGGTGCATAAATATGCGAGTTACAAGAAAAAAAGGTGCTTACATCTGCAAGTTACATGAAGTAAGGGTCAAAAATATATTAAGGAAAACTAAAGATCATAATATCAACTCCATCAGGTCAGTTATAGATGTAAAAGGTATGATATTTTATGTGTTATGAGGTTTCATTTTGGTGACATTGAGGAGCATGCTTGAGGAATGACTGTGTGAGGTTTGGCATATGCCCTCTTGGATGTATGGTATCTGTTTTAGAGCATGACTTGAGTTAGATCTGTTGAGGCACATTGTTGGTGCACATCTAGGTTATATTGGTATATCTTGTGGTGCATTGTTAAGGACATTTATTGGTGTTATTGGTAATATATGATCTATGAGATTAGATATGGTTTTGTTTGATGCACAACTTGGTGATGGTTGTGAGTTGTTGTGAGTATTTTCGGTTGTTGCACATCTTGGTGATATTGTGCATATGATGATTGATCTTGGTGATTAGATTTGGTTTGGTTGATGAGATTGATGTGACAAGTTGATGTTGAGTTATTGTGATAGGTTGTTGATGTACATGGTTGACACATGGTATGGTATAGGATTGATACTTGGTATAGTTGATGCAATTTTTATGGTACATTTTTTATGGTACAGGTTGATGTACAGGTTGTTACTTGGTTGAGACACATATCTTATGATCGTATGTGGTGTTCTTGGTTAATGTGCATGTGGTGGGGATGTTGGGCATATGGTTTTAGATATGATCTTGGTGATATTTGCATGAGTTGAATGCAATTGAGAGTGGATCTGGCTTCGTGGATGAGATAGTGACAATGATAGGTTGTATACATTAATGATAGGTTGACAGTGACATAGTGACAGTGGTAGTATCAGTTTTTTGGCACTTATATTTCAGGGTGGTTATATGGGGAAAGGAAAGGGGGTTGTATCCTCCTTCCGGTTGGAGACAAATAATTAGGGAGTTGGATCTTCCTTCAGATTGGAGCCTGAGAACTAGGTGGTTATAGCCACCTTCTGGTTGGAGCTGAAGAACACAAGGGGTTATAGGCTCCTTCTGGTTGAAGCTAGAGAATTAGGGAGTTGTATCTTCCTTCAGGTTGGAGAATGAGAATAGGGGTTTGAGCATCCTTCTAGTTATAGATGGAGAATTGGAATTTGGTGCTTCCTTGAATGTAATTCTTCTGACATATAAGAAAATCATTCCATGGTTTTTTCCCGCATTGGGTTTCCTTCAAGTTGGGGAGAATTTGGGGAGTTGTAGATGGAGAATTTGGGGAGTCATAGATTCCTTTATGTTGGAGCCTATAATTAGGGGGTTGGTGCCTACTTCCATTTGGTGCTAGATAATTTTGGAATTTAGTGCTTCCTATGAATGTAATCTTCTGATAAATAAGAAAGCATTTCATGGTTTTCTCCCATTTGGGTTTCCACGTAAAAATTTCTTGTACATTGTGTATGATCTAATGCATTGTTGAATGGTAATTTTATATGTTCAGTACATGTTAAATGCAATCATAAGTGAATGGAATTTTTGATAATTTAATGTTTACATATGATATAAAAAGTGTTCAATACTGATTCACCCCCTCTTTCAGTATTGGTGAATATTCCAACAAAAAACTTCCTCATTTCGATCTTTGGAACGAAGTAGTTCATTGGTGTTGACTTGAAGCCTTCATGATGTGGATCTTGAAGTGATGAATAATCATGATTATAGGACTGAGTATTTATTTCCTTTACATTTTCATGATTTCCTTGCAATTTTATATCTCCTATAGGGAGTCTCATATCTAGAGCATCTAAGATCATGGAAGACATGGATTTTTGAAATCCAACATCTTATTTTTCATATGCTCTCGATTTTCATCCATATTATTTTCCATTTCCTTTTTAAGGTATTCTTGAGAATGTGATAAATCCACTGGTTTCAACATACTAGCACTCATTTCATCAGCTTGTTTTTTTAATTGGGTTAGCTTGTTTTCTAAGTCTCCACCTTTTTTGTATGCCATGTTTGATTTTTTATGAGGAGTACCAGTATTATTTCTTGTATAACCCTTTGACATGTAAGAAAACAATAATTCTCCTCTTTTTTCATCTTTATCACAAATTTTGAATCGTAAAAGATGGATCTCCCAATCAAAATTTATGCCAATTGTAAGTTACATACCTTTCAAACCCTTAATTTGGAGTATGTATGGATGGTTGACCTTTGTCCTGATATATATCTAAAATTTGAACCCTTATAAGTATGCAATTTTGGTCTGTAGTACTCTAATATAACTTTTTAAATTCTTGAAAAATTCACAGTGCGAACCTTCACTGATAAAATGTTATACCACAAATACTTGAATTACTTGTTTAATACTAACTTTAGGATTAACAAAAGTCTCCAAATTCCACAAGCTATATATCACAAATTATAATGATTCAATTTCTGAAAATTTTTCCACATGTAATTTGCTATGTATCCTTGAGATTCTAAAAATTTCAAAGTCTGAAACTTCATCTAAATTCATTTATAGAAAAAATTAAAAGATGATTCGTTTGAGACTAATTTTAGGACAAGTCACAGACCCCAACTTCCACATAATCTAACTTGGAAAATATAACAACCCAAAACCTAAAATTTGGACCAGTTGTACTTCACTATGTTTTCTCAGTCTCCAAAACATTTCATTGTCTAAAACTTCTCAAAAAAAAAAAAAAAATTATAGCAAAAATCCCAAGATAACTCCTTTAAAATTGATTTTAGGATGAGTCAAAAACCCTATCTTCCATATTCTATATCTCCTAAAGTGTAATGAAAAAAAATATGAAATTTATACTAGAGGTGATTTGATGTGTCTCCTAAGTAAACTCCAAAGTTCACTATATGAAACATCCCATAAAAACATTTATAGTGAAAATTCGAAGTGTTGGCACACGGGGCAGACCCAAGGTTCAACGCTTCAAAAATGCACCAAAAAAACCCTAACTACCGGCTTTTTCGTCAACACCTGCGAAGCAAATGAAGTCTCACCCGAGGTAGAGGTAGGGGTGCTTGCAAGACTCAAATGTCTGCAACCTTAGATGGGACATAAATCTATGATTGTAACACCCTAACAGAGCACGTAGTAGTTATAGTTCATCAATATTTAGCCTTAGCTTACAATGCAGATAACCCTAACAATAGATCAACACAGTATTCACATAGATCCAATATATTCAAGCACTAAGCATATCAACATAGATCAGCTCTAGAATCTTATTCACATCATTAGGCACTAAGCTATCATATCAGATTCATCTAACATACATCAGTGCACTAAGCATTAATCATATGAATAATGAAACAGCCACAATGCACAAAGCAACCATAACACATGATATACGTGGTTCACCCCCGGCTTGGGGCTATGTCCACCAACTCTTCTTCTCTTTTATTGCCTTCTGTCAATCTTCTACATGCACAGAGCCATGAGATCTTACTCCACACAGGACAAGAGATCTGTGCACGCTTCTCTAGATTCTCCTTCCCTGAGTTACAGCACAAAGCCTTTTCACAGTCTCTTACAATCATTTGCACTTAGCTCTGCAAGTTCTTGATATAACATGCACGAAGCATTTACAATTTGTACTTATCACTTAGCAAGGTACCAAAAACCCTCCTTCTTCTTACATCACCTAGAATTCTATTTATACATTACAAAAAGGGCCTAAACATGGGTAAACCCTTGGGTCGACATCCCCATACCCGTTACATAGCCCAAAACCCAAAAATCCCTAAATGAGGGGCCAAGATCCCGCAATATCTGATTCGACTTGCGCTCCACCTTTGACAACCTGTCGAAGTCCCAAAATAGGTCAATCATGACCAAGGATTCTCAAAAATTGGTCAAGGGCCAACAGCCCCCCAACACTTACCTGTGACTCATCACGAGTCACTCTAATCTGGGTAGCTCTACTTCAAAATCCTTGAGCTTGGCTCAAGCTTCTTTGACCTATTGTTGCGCCAAGGCCTCCTACTCGACGAACTCTTGGATAAATTCTTCGTTGACAAGTCCCTGTAGGTGTTGTTCAGCTACAGTGACGACTTTCTCTAGTTCTTCTCCTCGACCTTCAATCTCCGTGAACAGTTGGCAAGCCTCGTCCTGAATTGGTTGGAGTCTATGAGTCACTTCCATGACTTTTCTCTGAATGGTGTGGACCTTCTGTTGAGCAGTGCACTAGTCTTGGGACTGCTTCATCCTATCAACTGCTTACAGGGGCTTCAACTGCGCTTGTACTGTTGTTGCTTGCTACTTTGCCTACTGGAGTTGTGACTCCAGTGCCTTTAGTTCAAGGTCTTTAGTAAGTTTCTCGTATGTTTGTGCACTTCTACTGCTAAGTTGTTTACATTCCATAGAAAATTATTTGATCCTCTCAACTACGCTTCAGGCAATGGCTTCTGTTTGGTCTCACATGTCTTGTGGGGTACTTGGCACTATTCGTAGCTCCAGATCTGTGATTCTCTGTTGAAGCTGTTAGATAGCTTCTGCAAGCTGCGCTACTTGATGCTCTACTGGTTCTTCCACCTTTTTCTCTAATACTGTCACAGAGAGAAGTGCTCTGCTGACTGCTTCTTTGACTCTGAGCTGCTCTACGAGCAACTTCTCTTTCTCTTGGTTGACCTGCACTCTCTCCTCTTCGAACTTGGTGTGGAGGTCATATTTCTCCTGTTGTGCAACTCGGAGTTTCTCTACCATTTCCTCTTGTGCTTCATGTAGGGCCACTTTAGCCTGTTCTTTCTCTTCTTATGCTCGACGAAGGTGAGCTTCAGTCAAGTCAGCTATTCTGCAAAGTTGGGCATGCACATCTCCCAACTATGGTTCTTCTGATGGTGGGGGAGCAATGGACACTGCGTGGCTGGATTGAAGGGACTGTTGTACCCCTCTGAGTTCTACCTTGATTCTGTTGTACATCTCCTCCTTCTTGGCTTCATGTTTCTGCAAGATGTCCTGCGAGGTGTCTGATATAGCTGTGATGATGAAGTCGAAGTCATCGACCGTGAGCACAGTTCGCATCATAGTTTTACTAGATTTTGACTTCTTCCTTGATGTGGGTTTCATGGGAGAAACCTTTATTTTCTTAGATGGATAAACCTCATCACCGAGATCCCTAGGCGGTGTTACTTCACCTTGCTTCTACTGATCTTCTTTTCCATTGGTCTCTTCTCTATCTATTTCATCATCACGTCCTCGTCCAAGTGATTCTGGAGCTATTTCATCTGATGTATTGCTTAGGTTTTGTACCTCTTCGGTCTTCTTCCTTCTGTTGGTTCTAGGTGTTTTGTGTTCTTCATGAGTGGCCTCCAAGCTTCCAATTAGTTCAGGATCAGAAATTTCTGTGGGGTCAACCAGGAGAAGGAGCTCTGCAGACCAATCCTTAATTATCTCTTCAAGGTTCTCCTATGTGAGCATATAGTATGATTGAAGCTCTTCTTTATGCTCGTCTGCACGCATAGTGATATAAATAAAGTGCCAAACTGTGTTGAACTTCATGAGAGGTATGAACCGGTGCAGGGTGTTTGGTATCATGCGGGGGACAACCCCAATAGCCCTCTTTAGCTGGAGATAGTATGTGTGGAATACTACGTTCAACTGCCATTGTTTTCCCATATCACTCGAGTACCAGAGCCTGGTGAACTTCGCAGTGAGTGGCTCGAATGACTCAATGTCCAAGAAGGTTGCACCTTCTGGCATCTCCCAAGTAGCAAACACTATGAGGATCAGCAACCAACTAAAATGGAACTCGTAGCCCTGGTCCTGAGCTTCATGGCAATCCAATTCTAGTTGGTTGACTAGTTACTTCACCCAGTTCATTTGGAGTCCTTCTACACATTTTTTGGTGAGGTCAACAACAAACCTTGTGACCTGCATAGGTATGTTCTTTCTCACCACCTTTCCCATGATCAGTTGGCAGGCCAGGTGCACTACGCCATTTTGGATGGAAGCTACCTTGTAGCCTCACATCCCCTTTTCTACATCGCCATATGTGTCTTTGATCCTCTGTGCCAATGCGCGATATGCAACCTTCCTTGGGTAGAAGTCCCATGGGTTGGTCCCTGCATGCTTAATCCGGTGATCCTATGGATCAGCGTCAGATTGACTATGATGCATCTGTCTAGCCATATATAGCCTCCATGGTAACATAATAGCAAGAGCTTAACACACACGTTAACCTATTGGTGCCTTCCAAAATGTGGAATCTTCATCACATTCAGGATGGTGGACTGCGTGAGGTTCATAGTCCATGGTTGGAGGATTATTTTTGAGTTCTTCCCCTTTGTCCTGGTCAAATACTTGTAAGGAGAAAGCATGTTGTAGTTTTTCCAGTCCCCTAGGTTGAAGTCGTTGAATTTTAATGCCGTGATATTATCTTGCTATGTTCTAACTACACGTATCCCCTTAGGGAGGTACGCAGTAACCATGGTGTCATAAAAGTCCCTCGGGACATTATCATGACTCACCACGCTAGCCAAAGGCAGGATGTAGTCGGGAAGGATAGGTGGGATTAACTTCATGCTTACCAAATCATCTCGATGCTTGGTTCTTTTCTCGGCTGCAGGTCGGGATGGTCCGGATCCGCGAGCAATCGATGAAGAGTCTTGCACTCCTCTCGTCAATGAAGCTTGAATACCTGCAGACATTACTTTTTCGTCCATTAGATCGATGAGAACTTCTTCAACCGATTTCTCTATGGCGTTGAGTTCATCCTACATGCATGCTCAGATAGGATAAATCAGGTGGATGAATGAGTGCTCAAAGCAATAGAACATGTGTCGATCTCAATAAACACAGTGCGGTAGCAATGAGTTGGCTAGGATACAATTCGAAAAAGTGTTTTCAGTGCAACAGTCGATGCAATAAGTAGATAGTGGTGTAACAGATATCTCCAATGGGCAAGAGGTCTTTATCAATGCAGTTATGTCTGTTGCGATGTGGTCCCAATGGTCTGATGGAGAGATTTTTGGCCATAACTATTTTTCTAACCATTCAGGGCGTCGGTCTAACGATCATAATGCCTTCAACGATTGTATTTCTTTGCCATGGCAAAGTGCCATGTTGCGTTGTTCTGATATCCCAACGAAGTTCCAGTTTTGCAAACCTTCCTTCTGTGAAGTCCCCTCTAGAACATTTTGCAACTTTTATATCTTTTCTCTCTTCTTACTGAGCTTTCTAGCCTTCTTCCCTGTAATCTTCTTCTCGACATTCCTCTTTCCATTATGATTCCTATCTCTTTTTTGCATAGTAACTTCGCGCTGTTGAGATTATGTCATAGGGTTAGAGAGTAGTACTTCTTCTCTATCTGGGGTAGGTGTTCCACTCTTCTGTGAGTCTTCTTGTGTTATTTCAACTTCGACATCCAAGTTCCTGGTTTTGAACAACTTTGATATGTTCTCTTGTTCTTCAATCAAGTGCGTTATCCTCCTAGTCATGAAATCTTTTAATTCCTGCTTCTTTTGTTCTAAGACTTCCTCTTCTTTTGTTCTGGCATGATCCTTCTCAATCCAAGTTTTTCCTAGTAATATATAAAATGGGGCATTGTTCTCAATAAATTTAACAACCTCAAAATCTTCCTCTATCGAAGTTCCATGAGCACTCATAGATATCTGGGTGAGTCTTCCACATAGGGTTATCATCTTTCCTCTAAAAATTCCTATTCCTCCCAATGAAGGAATCATAACAGGCTTTCCTAAAATTTCCCAAGTTCTTTCTATCATGATATTCACCTGTGTTTCTTCATCCAGAACACAGTCAATGTCAAAGTCTCCTAGTCTTGTTTCTATGCACTCTTTTCCTTTGAATATCTCTGATAAGTTGATATTTATGTGATCATTCATGGTTTCTTTTATTTGTAGAAATACATTCTCTGATTTTTTCTGGGGTTTTGTCATGCTCTCAGTTTCTTGACCTTCCTCAGGGTCTTCTTGTCTCATATTCATTCTTTCAAGCTTAGCAATCATTCTAGGGAAATCCAAAACTTCATGATCCATAGCTTTACAACAAGACAACTAGGTGTTCTACCAGGGCATTCCTTAGCAAGATGTCCTGGTATTCTGCAATTATAACAAAGGGTTAATCTTCTTTTTCTTTGAAATGATCCCCAACCTTTCCTATACTGCGCACTAGGATCATAGTAGCTAACCTACAAAAAATTCTTTCTAGGGTCCTGCATCCATTTGTTAGTCCAAAAATTCTTTCCATGCATAGGAATAACATATATTTCACTATTCTTATCAGATCTACTCATATCAAATCTTATTTCTTCTAGTTGTGCCCTAGTTTTCAAGCTAGGACAAAATTTATCAAACATACCTATATCCATACTTTTGAAACAAAAATTTCCACTTATCTTACCTTTTCAATAAAAACTTTTCACTATTATTACCTTTATTAGAGCACAAAGCTTTAATATATTACCTCTTTTCTTCAGATCTGACTTCTCTTCTTAGCACAAAGCTTCACAAGTCAAGTAGAATATTGTGCACTAGGGTAACATATCTACGCACAAAGCTTTCTCTTTTCTGTAGTTCCCAATAATCATAGTTTTAGGTCCCAGAAACGGAACCATTTGTTGGCACATGGGGCAGACCCATGGTTCAATGCTTCAACAACGCACCAACAAAACCCTAACTACTGTCCCTTTCGGCAACACCTACGAAGTAGATGAAGTCTCACCCGAGGTAGAGGCAGGGGTGCTTGCAAGACTCAGATGTATGCAACCTTAGCTGGGACACAGATATGTGATTGTAACACCCTAACAAAGCACGTAGCAGTTATAGTTCATTAATATTCATACTTAGATTACAACCTAGATAACCCTAACAACATATCATCGAAGTATTCACACAGATCCAATATATTCAAGCACTAAGTATATCAACATAGATCAGATATGGCATCTTATTCACATCATTAGGCACTAAGATATCATATCAGATTCATCTAACATACATCAGTGCACTAAGAATTAATCATATGAATAATGAAACAACCACAATGCACAAAGCAACCATAACACAGGATATACATGGTTCACCCCAAGCCTGGGGCTACATCCACCAACTCTTCTTCTCTTTTATTGCCTTCTGTCAATCTTCTACATGCACAGAGCCATGAGATCTTACTCCGCATAGGAAACGAAATCTGTGTGCACTTCGCTAGATCCTCCTTCCCCAAGTTACAGTACAAAGCCTTTTCATAGTCTCTCACAATCACTTGCACTTAGCTTTGCAAGTTTTCAATATAGCATGCACGAAGCATTTACAATTTGTACTTAGAACTTAGCAAGGTACCAAAAACCCTCCTTCTTCTTACATCGCCTAGACTTCTATTTATACATTACAAAAAGGGCCTAAAATTGGGTAAACCCATGCGTTGACATCCCCATACCCGTTACATATCCCAAAGCCCAAAAATCCCTAAACGAGGGGCCGATATCCCATGATCTTTGCTTCGAATTGCGCTTCGCCTTCGAAAACCTGTCGAAGTCCCAAAATAGGTCAATCATGACCAATGATTCTCAAAACTTGGTCAAGGGCCAACACCAATATGCCTCGATTGAATTCTAGAGCCCTAAGATAAATTCCATGATACTAAATGTTATGAACCAATGCCTAATCAATGAATGACAATCCACTTTGAGGGGGAAACCCTTATTTTACAATATATTTAGTATGAAAGATGAGAGATGATGATCCTAAGACTAGGTATCCCTGATATAT
>ML792149.1:144951-199741 GCA_009831015.1 Picea engelmannii | reverse complement strand
TCAAGTTCTTTTCTTAGACTTACTACTTCACACTCTAATTTCTCATTATGTTTCTCCTTTTCTTCAAGCTGATTTTTTAGAGTTTCTATAGTGATTTTACTCTCTTCTAAACAGATTTTGAGTTTATTGTTTTCATCAAGAAAATCACTGTCTTCTAGAGCATCCTCAAAAGTATAATTTTCTTCTCTAGATCCTTTTTCAAAAGCTATGAGAAGTCTAAGGTATTGTTCACATTCTTCCTCACTATCAGATAACCCATCACTATCTTCATGAGTATAGAAACTCTTTTTAGAAAAATGATTCTTATTCCTTCTTGCTACTTCTTTCCCCTTTTTATGTGTTTCTTTATAAGGACACTTAGCATCATAATGGCCAACTCTTCCACAATCAAAACATTTGAAAGGAAGCTTACCTCTGAACCGTCCTGTCCCAATTTGAAGTTTCCTTACGAAGTTTATCTCATCTTCCTCTGAGATATACACTGATCCTTCTGTTATTTGTACTTCCTTTCCTTTTGTAGAAGTTCTAAAGACTGCTTCTTTGACTTCAGATGGTCCTCCTCTTCTCATTTCATAAGCAGTTAATATGCCATGTAGTTGTACCACGGTAAGATTTTGAAGATCCTGCTTTTCTTCAAGAGCTGATACTTTTGACTCAAATTTTGCAGTTAGGGAACTTAAAAGTTTTTCCACCAAAGTAGATTCGGTTATTGTTTCTCCCAGATTTCTCATTCGATTTACAATATCATCAAGACGTAAAAATAAATTGGCAATGCTTTCCTCATTATTCATTTTAAGATTCTCATATTGAATTATGAGAGTTTGCAGTTTAGCACTTTTTACCTTTGCATCACCTTCATAACTCAGAATGATTTTGTCCCATATGTCCTTTGTTGTATTCAGCTGCATGACTTTGACAAATTCTGATTCAATTAGGCTTCCTAACAGAGCATTGACTGCTTTTGCATTTGTTTCATAGGTTTTTCTTTCTGTTGGATCTATTGGTACTGCAGATGGATATTGATATCCTCCTTCAACAATATCCCATACATCTTCTCCCAGAGACTGAAGATAAGATCTCATCCTTGTTTTCCAGAACATTAAATTGTTTCCATTGAAGAGTGGAGGCCTGATAGATGTTATTCCATCTTGATTGCTCATTTTGATTGATCTCCCTTCTAGCAGCTAAGCCTTTCTCAGAAGAACTTGGCTCTGATACCAATTGTTGAGAAATACTGAGAGGGGGGGTGAATCAGTATTTCAAGCAATCAATTGATTTTCTATTTTCTTTCCTTGAAAACCTTAGGCTACTTTGTAGAGACCAGCTATTGTATAGTCTTAAGAAAACAAGAGTGCATTCAGAGATCTTATTATGGATTTCTTCATTCATCAGATGTCTATTAAGCAGTAATTCAGTGCAGTAAATAACAAATAAACCAATGCACATGAGTAAGACACATGAACACCAGGATTTAAGGTGGAAACCCAAATCCTTTGACCTGCCACCTATCCTTCAGGGTGGCCCACACGCTATCTGCTTTATCGGGAAATCGTGTATCACAATTTCGCGATGTATGATGCACTTGTTCATGGGATTCGCGAAACTCTGATTCCCAATTCTCCGATGAAGCACCTGCCACCTGTCCTCCAGGGTCGCCCACACGCTATCTGCCTTATCGGGAAATCGTATTTCGCGATTTCGCGATGTGTGATGCAATTTTTCACGGGACTCGCGAAACTCTGATTCCCGATTCTCCGATGAAGAAAATCAATGGTCCATATCTCATTCTTGCTTTAACAGCTGCGATTAAATTCCAAAATCGCATATCGCGATTTTGGGGTTTTCGTTGTCAAGTGAATTGGACATTTCAAAGTCCCAATCCCTGATTCCGATGCGCCCCTTTCCACGTGCTAGCCCTGTTGGTTATAGGCCTTTCCCGATATGACCGTCAACCCATGACCTCGGTCAAACCTCTCATCGAGGTTTCAGAATTTTCGATGTCACCATGCACATGCCTACGGAATTCCCGATGGCTTATCTCCCTCACAGCTTCTGCATATCTGACGGTTGTCGACTACCTTCTTCAGCGATCATTCACGCCCATCCAAAACTCAACCATACACTGATTTCCTTACATGAAAACTCTTCTTCTTCCTTTGCCTCAGCCTTTTCCATCAATGACAATATTTCCAACAGTCTCCAGCCTTTGATGATCATTCTGGAGCTAAGCCACCAGCTTTCAAGATGGGGGCATTCCGAGCTTAGTATTTGTTCTTTCTCATGCTCGTAAATACATGAGAATGCATCCAGGTAGACTTTTATCTCTTTTTCGGACCTGTATGGATACACGAAAAAGGAACCCCCTGGAGTCTCCTTTAAGCTCTTTTCAAACTCTCTAAACATGAAAATATTGCCGATTGATCTTGCTTCCTTTCACACTCGTTAAAAGGTTCGAAAGGGCGTCTTGCGAGCGATAGTTTATCTCTTTTTCGGTCTCGTCAAACTACTATACGAAAAAGGAACTGAGAGAGTTCTCTTTTAAGTGTTTTTCCAGACTCTATAATCATGAAAAACCTTTGAGTTTTCTGTCTTTAGACTCGCTAAAACACACATCGATAGGCCCATATGGGATCGAACCCTTACTTCTTCCAGTTCGTTAAACAAAGGAAGAGGAACTTACCGAAGGTGAGTTATATCGAGCATGTGTTACCCTCCTCGAGATCGTTAAATTAAAAAGAGGTACTCGTCTATCTGGATGGGGGAAAATTTGAAAGAAGCAAGCCAAGCAGTTTCTTGAGAACGTTACCAAGTAAATCTTAGAGTCGCCCTTGAACACAGCACTTTGTCTTTGCACACATCTTAATCTACTGAACCTCTGCACTGAACCAGTCCTCTAAGTTTTTCTTACTCCTCTGGGTCACCTGACTAAAGTCACAGTATCCATTGCATCATCATGTTTTGGTCCATGTCATGTTTCTGCTATTGTGCCTCAGTGTTCAAGGGAAGTATCTGCCTCGAGAGTCATCCATCACAAATATCTTGTCTCAATACATGTGTCAGTCCATGTTCATTTGATCTACCTATTATGTCTCTGTGTTCGTTTCGTGTCGTTGATGGGGGATACATTAAGGCCCTCCTTCGACGAGTCTATTCTTGTCGACTTCAACACATTATCCAGGAACTAGAATTAGAAACCAGTTAGTACTTTGGGACATGCATGCCTCAATGGCAGGCCTCCTCACATTTGACAATGGGTTTACATTATTGACCTCTTATCGGATGATTCCACGGATGTTCGACTTCAAATCATCCATTCACATTCGTTGGAATGTACTAGAGTACCTTGGGGATCATTGACATTAATGGTGATCTCCCTCGCGCTTGTTAATGGTTTACATCATTGACCGGTAATCAAGTGGTTTCTGCCATGTTCGACATTAGGACATCTATTCACATGGTTAGATTCATACTACATCGGGATCGGTAAGAAGACCCTAGGTTGAGTGATCACTTTGATATGTACTTTGCCCAGGTTGCGATGGAGTTTCTTTTGAACAATGACACATATACTGTTACATAGATCCACTTTGTATTGGCCGTGGCTATGTCTCGTCATCTCGTAGATCCACTGTGTATCTTTCGTGGCTACGATCAGTTCAAGTCATCAGAGTATAGATCCACACTGTATCCTCGGTGGCTATACCTTTTTATCAATACAATTATGGATCTGCAGTGTATTTTATAGCGGCCATATTTTGCAATTCTTGATCACCCAAGCATAGGTATGCCTGCCTTGGGTTTGAAACATGTCATAATATTTGTTGGATGTTTGTGTGCAGTTTTTGTCAGGTTATCCGAGTCTATACCCTTGCTTGAAAGTCTACAAAGCATTTCAGTTATCAGTTCTCATATTCTAACTTCATACTTTGGGGGGCAATCTGTTACACATCAATATTACTCGATTTGATAAGTGTCACATGTTCCTCTCAACTTTCGTAAGTGTCGCATGTTCCTTACAACTGTTGCAAGTGTCGCATGTTGCTCAGAAGTGTCGCAAATATCAAACAAAACATACTTCCATGATGACGACAGCAAGGAGACACTTAGAATACCTCAATCACCTGATTTGGAGGAAGAAGGATGGTTAACTAGAGTCAGGAATCTCTTACCACCCAAAAGGAGCTCTCAAACTAAGGTTTTAGAGGAGAGCTCTCCCCTACATCAGCCTTAGGAGCGTTGGCGCTCCCCCACAAGGTGCTGGGGAGCGTTATAACACCAAATCACCCCTCTAAAAGAGCTCTACAAGTCTTTGAAGCGTTGGCGCTCCCCTTGAGCCTAATAGGGAGCGTTATAGCACCCTGATGCCCCTTTTGAGGGAGCGCTGCCTATTCTGGGCAGTAATTAAGTTGTTGAGATGAATGGGGGAAGCATCCTTTCATTCTTGGAAGGTAGTTGGATTCAAATCCTCAAATCAAGCCATGATCTTAGGGAAGATCCCTAACTGAAGGAGGAAAATCCTCAACTCACCCTAAATATATCTCAAGTTGTTGAGCCTCTCCAAGGCTATATAAGCAAGCTTTCGCATGGTGAAGGAGGACGGGAAAAGGAGAATCACACCAAACTTATGATCTCATAAGTGGTGCTGGAACAGAGATATTTTGGAAGCAAGAGACCTATGATCTCATAGGGAGCAATCAATGAAGCTATCATCATTCGGATTGTGGATATTTTGAGCAAGGGGAAGATAAGGAGGACTTGATGAAACTACTGCAATTCATCTACGGCTGTAAGCAATGTTTTGTCCTCATTAATATAATTTGCTTGGCTTGTTTCTTTCTAATTCGTGTTCAATATCACATGAATTGGTCTCTTTAGTAGATAGACCTATTTCGGAATAATATTGATACAGTAGGAAGTAGTCGTACTTTGTTTGTCTACACGGCTTATCGAGGAGCGAAGGATTGGAGCTCAACTTGGAGCGTGCAGGGACAAACACAGGTAAAAGGTACTTATTTTCTCCTTCCTCCTCATGCATTAGTTTGTGTAGATATGAAAGTAAGTCAGTGACCATGATAAGCACTTTTTGTCTTAGAGTTAAGAGTCTAGCTCTTTGAGGAGATATACCTATCCGCAGAGAGATTTTCCTTCAACAGAAAGGATCAGACATGTGATGATGAGGAGAAGCACAAACACAGAAATTTCTGTAAAGAAAATAACTTTAAGAAGAAAAGTCTTTGCATAAAAAATGATGATGATCCTTCAGATGATGAAGACAATGAATCCTCTATTGAAGATAAACTAAATGACTTCATACTTATGGCCAAAGAGGATTATGATAATAAAATCATAGGAAGTGATGCTAATGAAGAAGAAGCTATGGTTTTCATGGAAGGAGAATTGATCAGTGCACTGGAAGAGATTGACAGACTAAGAATTAAGAACAGAAAGCAAGGACAATTGTTGATACAGTTCAAGAAAGACAATAAATAACTTGATGAAGACCTTGTCCTACTAAAAGTGGAATTAGAAGAGGCAAAGAAAATCGAAGACATTCTGAAATGACAGTTATCAAAAAAGAAGGCAAGATGTGAAGCCTTAGAACAAGAAGTAGCGAAAACTAGGAAAGAGATGGAGAAGTTTTAAGCCTTGTATAATCAGAATCTGTCAAGTATCAAATCTTCAGAAGGATTAGCCACCATTCTGAATCAATAAAGGAATCCAAAGATGAAAACTGGTTTGGGTTATGAAGAGGGATCAAGTAGTGGTAAGCCAAGAAATGAAGAACCCATCAAGTTTGTCAAATATACAACCAATGACAACAACAAACCTGCAGAAACAAAGGAAGACAACCAGCCGCCCAGGATGAGTAAAGAAAAAGGTGCCAGGACTAAATCTGTAGAACAAAGAAATAGTGCACTCCCTGCTGAAAGACATCATCAACATGGAAGAAATCGATTTGCTCAAAGAAGACAACCATTTTCAAGGTACAAAGAATTTTTCTATGGCTACTATTTCTACTATTCTAACTTTGGTCACAAAGCTGTAAATTGTTCCTTAAGACTTAGACATGATCAATTAAGATTTCAAAGGAATAAATACTTCCCACAACAAAGAATGATACAACCAAGTAACAAACCTTCACAGATTGCAAATTGCCAAATTAAGTTTAGAGATATGCAACTAAGGGGGTCAAGAAATAATCAACAGTCAATAAGTAGACAACGCTGCAACAATAATTTTGACATATTCAACAATGAGATTGAATGCTACATCTTCCATAACTATGGACATAAATCTATTGAATATCGATTAAGGAACTATGAACCAGATTTGAATTCCCCTGTTGAAAATGTCAAGGTGAGGAAGAAGAAAGAAAGTGACAAGTGTGGATTAGTGTTGTCAACTCAAAGAAAAATGAACCCTTGGTATATAGACAGTGGATGCTCCAAACATATGACGGGAGACAAAGGTAAGTTTCTATCTCTAAGTGAAATAAAATCAGGAAACGTAACCTTTGGAAATGATGCTCCAGGTAAAATAAAGGGTAAAGGGATGGTGAGTTTAAGTAATGGAAAAGGAAAAGCTCAAGATGTTCTACTTGTAGATGGGCTAAAACATAATCTGCTCAGTGTAAGTCAAATGTGTGACAGAGGATGTGAGTGGTGCTCACGTCCAAGGACTACAAGATAATGTCTGTAAACTCAGGACAAGTGGTGGCCAAAGGCATAAGGACAAAAAATAATGTATATGTGTTGAAAGAAAATAGAGAAGAGTGTCATCTAAGAAAACATGATGAAAGTTGGTTATGGCATAAGAGACTTGGACATCTAAACTTTGACCACTTAATCAAACTCAAAAATCTCGAGGCAATAAAAGATCTTCCGAGAATATCAAAGCCCTAAGATTCAATGTGTAAACCCTGCCAAGTAGGAAAGCTAACCAGGACACAGTTTAAGTCCAAGAGATTTACTTCAACTAGTTCATATGGATTTATGTGGACCATCAAGATAGGAAGGCATAGGGAAAGAAAACTACTTATGTTGATTATTATTGATTACTCCAGACTTACTTGGGTTACCTTTCTCAAGGAAAAATTTGAATCTTTTGAGAAGTTTAAAATATTTAAGGCTTTAACTGAGACTCAAATAGGTAAGAGGTTAAAGGCAGTAATATCAGACCGAGGAGGAGATTTTATGTCAAGTGACTTCAAGGAATTTTGTGATAACATGGGATCAAGAGAGAATACACCATCCCAAGAACTCCACAACAAAATGGAGTAGTTGAGAGGAAAAATAGAACAGTGCAGGAAATGACCAGGTCAATGATGAATGAGAAGAACAATGGTCAAACCTACTGGGTAGAAGTAATACACACAGCAGTCCATGTTCTTAACAAATCCCACCTTATACCACAAAGTGACAAGACACCTTATGAACTATGGTATGGGAGACCTGATTCAATTAAACACTTCAAAGTCTTTGGGAGTAAATGTTACATAAAGAATAATGATGAGAACCTTGGAAAATATGATGACAGGGTTGATGAAGGTATATTCTTAGGGTATGCTACAAACAACAAAGGATACAGATGCTATAATAAGAGGATGCATAAAATGGTTGACTGTATTGATGTAAAAGTTGATGAGGGAATCCCAGAAAGAGAGGTGTACAGTAATGAGTCTTCTACAGAAGACACAACTAAAGCTAAAGATGAACAGGTCCAAGAATCAAAAAACAAAGACTCTGAATCAGATGAAGACACAGATACTCAGACAGACTCAAATCAGCAGAGAACTTCAAATTCCTCCTCAAGAATCACTCAAAAGAATCATCCTGCAAGTCAAATAATTGGTGAAAAAGACAAAGGTGTACAAACCAGGAGAAAGTTAATCAAAAACATTGAACAATCACATATAGCTTTCATATCCATGCTGGAACCCAAGAATTTTAATGAAGCTAGCAAAGATGATCATTGGGTTAAAGCAATGAATGATGAACTTGATCAGATTGAGAAAAACAATACATGGGAGATGGTTCATAGACCTGAAGGTAAAAATGTCATTGGCTCCAAATGGATCTTTAGGAATAAATTGAATGAGCAGGGACAAGTTGTCAGGAACAAAGCAAGATTGGTCTGTAAAGGGTATGCTCAGATAGAAGGATTGAATTTTGATGAAACATTTGTGTCTGTAGCAAGATTAGAAGCTATCAGAATGTTTCTTTCCTATGCTTGTCATAAAAGGTTTAAAGTCTATCAAATGGATGTCAAGTCAGCTTTTCTAAATGGAGATTTAAGTGAAGAAGTCTATATGGAACAACCAGATGGTTTCGAACTGTCTGATAATATTGACTTAGTATGCAAGCTGAAGAAAGATTTATATGGGTTAAAACAAGCCCCTCGAGCTTGGTATCATAGACTGGATACATATCTCAAAGATAAAGGGTTCAAGAGAGGAACAGTTGATAACAATCTGTATATCAAAAAAGAGGATAATGATCTGCTCATCGTATTGGTCTATGTAGATGACATCATCTTCAGAGGTAATAAGGATTTTTTGGTACAATGGTTTGCTTCTGCTATGGAGTCTGAGTTTGAAATGTCTATGATAGGTGAACTGTCATTTTTTCTTGGTCTGCAAATTACTTAGAGGTCTGAAGGGATGTTCATTTCTCAAGAAAAATATCTAAGAGAAATTTTGAAAAGATATCAAATGGAAGACTCTAAACTTGTGGGCACACCTATGGTTATTGGATGCAAATTAAGTAAGGATGATGACTCACCTGATGTTGATCAAAGTTCATATAGATCAATGATCGGTAGCCTGCTGTACATCACATCATCTCACCCAAACATAATGCATGTTGTTGGAATGGTAGGAAGATATTAGTCTACACCTGAACAGAGTCATTTGCTAGCTGTCAAAAGGATATTCAGATATTTGAAATAAACAATGACTTGTGGTCTGTGGTATCCTAGAAATCAGAATTTTCAGTTAACTGCTTATTCAGATGCAGATTGGGCAAACTGTGTTGATGAGAGAAAAAGCACCAGTGGAGGAGAATTCTTCCTGGGTGACTCATTAGTATCATGGCTTAGTAAAAAGAAAGGTTCCATTTCTTTATCAACTACAGAGGCATAGTACATTGCTACTGCTACCTATTGCACTTAGATATTATGGATGATTCAGACACTTGCAGACTTGGAGGTAAAATACGTTGCACCGATACCAATCCATTATGATAACATTAGTGCCATCAGTGTGTCCAAGAATCATGTATTCCACTCCAAGACCAAGAATATTCCCATAAAATACCATTTTATGAGAGAGCAGGTCACCAATCGGATTGTTCAGGTCCATTACATTCCGACCATAGAACAAATTGCAGACATCTTTACTAAACCCCTATCCAAGACACCATTTGAATATCTCCGAGAGAAGATGGGTGTCATCCCATCTCACATCTAAGAAAGTCCATCCTGTTAGGGGGAGTTTGTATTGGTTGAACATCTGATACCTCATAAACAAACTGCAACAACTCAGGGGGAGCATGTTTCCTTTGAAATTGATGTCAAAGGGGGAGAAAAGGAGTGGTCCAAACAGGATGCTACAGTTGGATGTCCAAACAGATGAGCGTAGCCATTCAGGGTTTCCATCAATGCCAAAGGGGGATATTGTTGGAATGTTTACAAGAATAGCATGCATGTCATTGATGGCAAGAACAACAACAATGATGAAAAATAGGTAGACAAGGAATATCAATAGACAGGCAGGCAAGGAAGAATAATAGGGATCAAAAGGAAAGATCGAAGCGTTGATCAAACTCCATTTCAGAGTTTCAGCTACCGGGACTTCGGATATCAGGAGTTGGGGATGTCAAGAACTCTTACTACAGGAGTCTCGAAGTCATGAAACCCAAAGTCGTGAAATGATAAATCGTAAAATGTCAAAGACTCCATACTGGAGGTTCGGATACCAAGAGTTGGGGATGTCAAGAACTCTTACTACAGGAGTCCCGAAGTCGCGAAATGCGAAATCACGAAATGTCAAAGACTCCATACCGGAGGTTCGAATACCGGGAGTTGGAGATGTCAAGGACTCTCATGACAGGAATCCCGAAGTTACAAAGTGTGAAAAGATGAAAAGTTGAGATGACTCCATTTCGGAGTTTCGTAGACCGGGAGGTGGAGTTGTCAAGAATCTCACGTCAAGAATATTGAAATCGTGATGTGCGAAATCATGAAGAGATCTGGACCGTCGAATCATCTAGAGTGTGGACCATTGATCTGACTCCATTTCGGAGCTTCAGATACCAGGAGTTGGAAGATTCAAGTGACAAGACTCTTCATCACAAGAGTCTCGAAGCGATGAAATGTGAAACATCGAAATCCTAAATCAGGCACAAGGAAGGCCCGTGAAGTGTCGAATTCACGACAAGATCTGGACCGTTGGGTCCATAGGACACATGACGACAGATCGTCATTTCTCCTACTGCAAATTCAAAGGAACGAGGTTCCCTAACCTCTCGAACTCGTAGGAATTCCCGACATGCGAAATCGCGAAACGCCGAAATGCGAAATGTCGAAATGATCGGAGCTAGTGCAACCAAGCTCCATTTCATAGCTTCGGATATCGATACATGGAGCATCAAGAACTCATCGCCACAGGAACGTCGAAGTGCCGAAAAGAGAAATTGTGAAATCACTATATTCATAAGCGCTCGGTCACCTCTCGTAGTCACATGGTCGAAGAGCTGTAGAGAAAATCTTGAAGCAACAAGATCCTTTTTCGGAGTTCCAGAGATTGCAACTTGGAGAGTCGAGATGGCATACAACAGGATTGTCGAAATGCTGAAATGCGAAACAGGTTTTGGCTCAACCTGTGGTCACAACCATTGGTCACATCAATGGAAGATGGAGGAAGGAGCTAGTGCAGACAAGATCCATTTCAGAGTTTCGAGGATTGGGACATGGAGAGTAACGAAATCTTTACCATGAGGATCCTGAAATGCCAAAGTGCGAAATGTCGAAATGAATGCAAGATTCAATGAAGTCAATTCAACAGTGCAGATGAATTTGAATAAGATCGGAGGGATACTATTGCACTTCACAATGTAACTGCTAGAAACAAATGATGGTTTCTACCAGAGGATGAGCTCCTCTATGAAAAATAAGATGAAGAGTCTCAACTGCCAGAGAAGCTGAGGAATCTTGATATAAAACCCAATGATGATGGATGTGTGAGTGAAACCGCCAGAGAAGCTGAAGAGTTACCATGATGATTAGGTAGAGCACTCACAATGAGTAGGAGATGCAGAATAGAGAGAGACAATGTGGCACACAGAAGATGGAATAGTTGTGGAAGAGTAAAGTGGTAAAAGCACCCCGATGTGGAGTAGATTGGGGTGGGAGAGGATGCAAGAGCAAGAAGCAGATTGCATGCACAAGGTGCACAAAGAGTATAAGAATGATGAACAAAGAAGAAATGGGGGTTGTTGTTGAGTGTGATTGAGGTGTGAAGAAGGAGGTAGAGCACAGCAACAGAAATGTATAGAAGGGGAATGGTGCATTGAAGGGACATGGCGCAAAGAGCATAAAAGGAAAAAGAACATAAAGCACAAGGAGTGTGTAGAAGACACTGATGCAGACAAAGCAGTGCAGTGTAGCAGAATGGTGATGAAACCGGTAAGCCATTGAAGAACTTTATATCACTTTAATAAGTCATAATAGAAAATATTTATAAACCAGGGTGATAGGGAGGTGCTAGGGAGGATTGTTGTCCTCAGAGGTTCAAGTGGGTGCTTGAACAAAGGGAGTTGTAGCTTCCATCTGGTTGTAGCCAGAGAAACTAGGGTGGCAGGGAGGTGTAAGGGAGAACTATTGTTCTCTGTTATACAGGTTGGTGCCTGTGTGACTGGAAGTTGGTGCTTCCATCCAGTTGGTGCTGGAACACTTAGGGAGTTGGTGCTTCCTTCTAGTGGGTGCTAGAGAAACCAGGGAGTTGGTGCTTCCTTCTAGTTGGTGCTAGAGAATCCAAAGAGTTGGTGCTCTCAGCAAGTAGCATCTTGCAAAATAGAGGTTGTAGCCTCATTATGAGTTGGTTCTCATATGTATGATAATGTAAAGATTGTACATATTACTTATCATATAAAGAAGAAGAGGTTTTTACCCTTTATGGGTTTCCTCAGGAAATATATGTCTTTGTGTATCTCATATGTGTGAATGATGTTGAATGGTTTATTGCTTACTTCCCTGCATTATTATGATTGTCATTGAGTGATCTGGAAAGAGTTTAAAATAAGTATAATTGTTTAAGCAAGTTTACAACTAATTCACCCGCCCCTCACAGTTGTCCAACAGATCTGACAATCATGATCTTCCAACGGTCCTTAAGATCGGATGACTACTGAGGCTTCTAACTCTGATCGGATAGTTGTTGAGCTTACGCTTTTCCTTTTGAGTTTTGATCCCTGTGTTTGCTAACCCTCCTGAGATTTTATCATAGAAACATTGTTGATCTTGTCGTGATCAACAATAATCATGAATTTCTTCTGCTACCTGATATACTGTGCAATGCACTCTTCCTTCTGAGTTTTGATCTTCGATACTATTCACCTCTCCTGATCGCTCCTCCTCCTGAGCTTGCACTATCGATCTCTGCACACTGTATGACATCTTCTGCTTAACTGATATACTTGTTGACATCAATGACAATCTCATATGTGGTAATTCATCATTAACAACAGATCATCACATCGACTGTTGACATCAATGACAATATATCCAACAATCTCCCCCTTTGTCATTGATGGTAACACATTAAATTCATATACAAAACTCCCCCTGTGATGATGCTTTCTTCTTATGAAGTTTTCTTTTTATGAAG
This sequence comes from Picea engelmannii, assembly GCA_009831015.1. Taxonomy (NCBI): domain Eukaryota; kingdom Viridiplantae; phylum Streptophyta; class Pinopsida; order Pinales; family Pinaceae; genus Picea; species Picea engelmannii. The sequence goes on along the minus strand of ML792149.1, from coordinate 186,858 downwards.
TTTCTCTCCCCCTTTGACATCAATGGAAAAGGGTTTATTCTCCTATGATATGTCTGTATAAGTACTTCTCTGACCATTGGTAACTCCTCCTACATACATGTTCTACCTTTCATAGTTGAATGACTCCCCCTGTCAATATGATCTCTCTCTTCTTCTGTCTACTCTCCCCCTTTGTTTCTGAAAAGGTAGCTCTTCCTGATAAGGTTTCATCCCCTATTGATTTACTAACTTCTTATCTCAGTTGATTGGGATATTTGTGTTTCAAACGAGTGGTCTTCTTGATACAAATTTTGTAGTGATAGAGTCTTTTCAAGACTTAATCTCATTACTTTATTATTTAATACTTCCACTGAATTTTTACTGACCGTTTTCCCCCTTTGTTTCTAAAAAGGGTAGCTTTTTCTGCCAGGGTTTCTCCTCTTGTTATTTCTGCAGGATATCATGTACCTCATTTTGTCCATCAAAATGTTGTTGTTGTGGATATTGTTGTCTTACTGAACACAACGCAATTGTAGTTCATATATTTCAAACAAACCTTGAATCTATCCAATGATTCTCATCAAGCCTTTTGATGTAACCCTTACTTCCAAAGACCTTGAAGTATTTTATCAAATGAGTTCTTCAAAACATGGTTCACAAGGAGTTTTACTACTATTAATCATGAGCTGACCTATGTTCAATATGAGTACTGATGTGCTTACATATTCCCACCAATATCAATACTAATTGATGGAATATCCATCAGATAATTTTCTTCAATGAGCATAGTCTTTGCAGCTTTCTGGACAAAGATCTTTTTTTTCTTTTTTTTTAATTTCTCTTTTAGAAGGAGTTTCAGTGTACCATTAAAATAGGATTGAAAGTTTTCCGAGATAATCATCATTCAATTATTTTTGTTGTTTTATCGTTGGAGATTCATCATCAACATCATTATTATGTGCACTAGAAGCTTCTTTATCCTTGTTTTGAGAATATTCCTTATTAGGAGTTTTATCCCCCAAAATCCTATTATTAACTTCATCAATTTCAGTAGCAATATTTTCCTCATATTTATTATTTGGTACTTGGGATTTTATTTTCCATGTCTTCTTATTTACTCTTGTTGTCATATTGTGTGAAGCATTTCTTATTGACTGTCTTCTTGAGTTCCAACAGTCATGGGATTTGTGACCATATCCACCACAACTGTAGCATCTCATAGTGTAGCAATGTGTAGCAATATGTCTAACATGATTGCAGTTCCAACATATTATACTGTTGTTGAACCTACCAACTTGTTTTCTTCCATGATGCCTACAATCCAAGGCTTTATGACCATATTCATTACAAGAAAAAAAATAACCGTTAAAAACACTCTCATACCTTCTTTGATTTATCCATGAAGGTGTCTCTCTTCTAAAACTGTTTTGAGATGTATGAGCAGCTTCTGGATGTCTTCCTCGATATGATCTTCTAAATTTTGTAACATTGATTTTATTCTTTGAACGTGAAGAACCTGAGTCATACCTTCTTTCACTTTTTGCAAATGAAGGAGCTGTGTCAGACCTGTCTTCATCTTTTACAAATGAAGGACCTACATCAAATTTCTTATGGGTACTGATCTCTTCCTTATTGTATCCAAGGCCAGATTTTTCATTTGGTGATCTCTGACTATCCAAGATCTCATCCAGGGTCATGGATCTGTTCAATAACTTGTTTTGGGTGTCTGACTTCTCAACTTTTTTTCTAATATTCACAAGTTTTGCTTCCATCTCATGACATGATTCTTCCTTTTTTCCCAACTGGTTCCTTACTACCTCTTCTCTCCTTTTGGCTTCTTCAAGTTGGACTTTAATATAGATATAGCTTTCCCTTAGTTTTTTTAGATCTGCAAGGTTTTTTCTTGAGACATCATCTTTCTTATTTTCTTCTTTTGCTTATTGATTTCATTTTTCAGTCTCTTGAATTTCTCTTCCTTTTCTTTTGTTAGATCATCAATTTTTGTTTTCAATTTTTTAATCTCTTCTTCTTTGTTTTCTAACTAAATATTTTGTTCAGATATGATTTCTTTATTGTCTTTGATCTTTTCTTTTATTTCCAGGATATGCTTCTGATTGCTAAGCTCATCATCTTCCTTCTCCTTTTCTTTTACTTGACTAATTTATTTCTTCATCTTCTCGATCTCCTCTTCTTTCTCTTCTAACTGATTGTCAAGCTCATATATTATCTTTTCACTATCCTTGAGAATTTTCTTTATTTCCAGGACATGTTTTTGACTCTTTTCAAGAAATTCTTGAGTGTAGTCATGAACATAGCTATAGTCTGATTCATTATGGTGATAGAGGTATTCAGAGAGACTCCAATCAACCTTTTTTTTGGCCTTTGATAGTTCTTCTTCTTCTTCTTCCATGGGATAAATGCTAACATAACATTCTATTATTTTATCTGAGTCTTCTTCTTTACTAGCAGAGGAGGATTCAATATCACTACTATTGCAGTCGAAATATTGTGGAGAGTCCTTACTTTTATTGATGGATGACTCTTTATCTTCATCCTTGATAGGAATGTCTTCTATGTCTTCATTTTTTATTTGATACATTTTTTCTAATTTCAGCCATAAGTACTTGGCGGATGTGCATAGTCCTATGCTTTCCTTGACTGTATCTGATAATCCATTGAGGAGAATCTTCAATGCCACTTCATTGTTCTTCCTTGCTCTTCTTTGGACTGTAATTTTGGATATATTCTTTGATGTAGTTAAGTCCCAGGGCTTGCTTACTACTGAATTCCAAACCTCGGATCCTTTTGACTTCAAAAATTGTTTCATGTTTTCTCTCCACGGGGAATAATCTGTTCCATCAAATAAAGGAGGGTCAATTGTGGAGAGAGCCATGTGTCCACCCATTTCTTCAGGATCTGCCTTCTAGTGTTTTAAAATGTGTTTGAAGGAACCTTGCTTTGATACCAATTGAAGAACACACGGCCCACACTAAGAGGGGGGGATGAATTAGTGTGTGTTTTTCTTAAATCAAGTTAACATTTAAAACATAATTGAACAGATTAATAACAATCAAATCATAATCAAAATGGACATAGAGACACCATATGTTTGTATAAGATTTTGTATAATTGATATGAACATAGTAAAATGAATATATGTGAAAGAGGATTTTATTTAGCACCAACTATTGCTTCAACACCAACTGAATTAAGGAGCACCAACCCCTTAGAGAGCACCAACTCTCAGCCAAGGCCCATCTTGGTGCAAGACCCAACTTGCTGATAGAACCCAATCTATCCAACTAGAGTTTATTCAACTCTGGTAGTAGTGATCCATATAGAATCAACTCTATCTTATGTTTAGAGGTATACCATAAAACACTCATCACTGCATTCCATATTCTCTCTGTAATTCACATTTTCTTTCCTCTGATATCTTCTTGGAATCTTCTTTAGCTTTTGATCTTTTGTTCTGAAGCACGGAGATGCTTTCTTCTCAACACTCTTCCATGATTATATAATCTTAAAACGGTGTGAGTGTGACACAACTATGTCCCTTCATTTCGACCATCGCACCTCGTTGATTAATTAATCTTAATTACTGTTTATTTATTTTTCTGTGAAGGTTTTTCATAAATTGATCATAGTCATGGATCAATTTAGTCCTTTATACTCGATCCATAATCTCTATTATATTCACAGAGACCAAATTCTATGAAGACTCTTCCTTCAAGCCATTTCATATGACCAAGCATTACAAAACCACAGGCTTACTAAATATAGTGATGTATAACAGTTTCCTTTTAAAAACTCTTATATCATATGACCATCAGCGGTAACCAGATGCTAAGCCAATGAGTGCTTGAGAGCTTTATTAAATCAATGGTTAATATTTGATCTTCTGATGGGATGAACGACTAATGAAATTTCGACATTTTGACCTTCGGGTCTTCGTGACTTCCAACATTTCAAAACTCCCAATTATGATATCGCCGAAACAATCGGATGGTTCACGTTTATTTCACGGAGACAGATCAACGATCAGGTTTAAACCTTACACTCATCCTTTCACTGCTAAATCCGATGGCTATGAATTAATCATGCATTAATATGGATGGCCACCATTTACTCCAGGTCTCTGGACTCCAGAGATATCAAATCTCAAATTCCTTCTTTCCTCTGTACGTTATTCTTCCGAAGATGACTAATAGACCTAATCCACCGATCCTCGTATGTCCTCTAAATCCGACAGTCCTTATTCACTTCGGATTTTTGAGCTCTGGGTATTTGAAATCTCAAACTAACGGGGCGTAAGTTCCTCGCTTCTTTATACCCGAAGTGAATTTTGTTCGTTGATCAGGTTCTTTAGATAAACACCTCGATCTATTCTGCAATGTAGCTCTTGTATCTTTATCCTGTCCTTCCACTTTAACACGATTCGAAGACTATGGAGATTCTCAAAGCAGATCAATAGTCGAAGATGATTGTGGAGCTACAATTTGCGAGTGATTTAATTTTCCTTTCAATCTCTACAATCTATCCCTGTCGTAGATTTGGCATTTGCGCATCCGACGATCATGATTTAATCTGACTTAAACTAGTCGTTAGTTTGATCAACCGCAGTCATAGATCTTTGAAGATGTGTGATCTGATGATCTGGATGGATTGTGGGATTGTAACTAGTGAGTGGTTTAATTCTTCTTTCGCTCCCTGCAATTCATTCCTGCCATTGATGGCTTGTAGATCTGACGGTCACAATATTCCAACGGTCCTCAAGATCGAACAACTGATGAGGCTTCTAACTTTGATTGGACGGTTGCTGAGCTTACGCTTTTCCTTCCAAGTTTTGATCTATGTGTTTGCTAACCCTCCTGATATTTTATCATAGGAACATTGTTGATCCTGTCGTGATCAAGAATAATCACAAATTTCTTCTTCTACCTAATATACTGTGTAATGCGCTCTTCCTTCTGAGATTTGATCTTCGATACTATTCGCCTCTCCAGTTCGCTCCTCCTCTTGATCTTGTGCTATCGATCTCTGCACACTATATGACATCTTTTGCTTAACTGATATACTTGTTGACATCAATGACAATCTCATATGTGGTAATTCATCATTAACAATAGATCATCACATCTACTGTTGACATCAATGACAATATATCCAACAAAGGGTACAATTATAATGAAAGGGTGGAATGAAGGGTTCTAGTCTGCATACAAATATAACATTAAAAATGTAATAATTCAATATCTAGGGCTTAATAAAGGGTTCTATACTTAACATGGGGATTTGTCTAGGATTTAACATAATACACAAAGATTTTAACCTAGAAACAAAAACATAGAAACCAACATTCCTTGAATGTCTTGCTCCTTGTTTTCTTATTCATTTGATGAATAAAGAGTTACATGAATAACCTTGGTCCAAACCTAATACAAAATCACCATCGTACTCTTTTTATTTACACAAGAACAACCTTACATCCAATTTGTCTTACATCTACATGACCATCGACATCCTCATAAAGGATTCATCATCTAATACAATTACAACACGCCTTATTGATAGGATTTACAACATGAAGAACTCTAAATCATGGCACCCCAAAAAAAATATAGATCCATGCAAATAATTGGTTGTAATCCTGCAAATATCAGGATTCTGTCACGATTGACTTTAGTCAGTTTACCAATCAACTACCATTTGACCTCCAATTGACCTTCAGTTGGTTCCTACTCAAAATCTGATCAACCTTCTATTGATTTACCTTTTGACTTCTCATCTATCACTTCAACTTCAACTTTCCCAGTCAATCACTTCAACCTCGACTTAACCATCAACTTGAATTGAGTCGTCATTCGATTCTTCAACTAGTTGATCCACCATGACTAGACAATCGGTTGATTATTCTATCACTACAAAGAATATAACAACCCAAGAAATTGGTGGGTCCTCCATTTTCAACAGAGGAAGGTGTAATTGGGATTTTTCAATGAGTGAACATATGTGGTTGACAATTGAAATTTTCCCACATCAACAAGCATACTTAAAAATTTGAGATATATGTCATTCATAATGAGAGGCACACCATATAAAGGTTGTAGAAATATGGAAATGTCTACAAATTAACCTCTACTCTTTTTCAACTACTTCTTTACTTTATAGATATCAAGCATGTAGTCATCTAAGAAAACTAATATGATATCAATAAGTTTCCTTCTTTAAATACTCAATATATTATGGATGTTTCGGAAGAACATAGATGATTTCCTCATATTCACACCACACAACACAACATTGATATGGTTCTAGATGAAAACCTACACGAAGAATCACATGACCCAAAAAAATCACAACCTCAAAATGTGCTTGCACCTTCTCTTTTCCAAGAGAATACTTCACTTATCATTCTTCCTATTGCGGACATAATTTTTATGCATTAAAATCCTACAAATCCACCACATGGTGTGCTATGTTGTTGGAGACACGTCCAAATTTCATCTCTACACCACACTCTCAAGGTTTATTTCCATTAATGGACCCACCTTTCTTGTCCATTTAAAGTTGTCCCTCATAGTCCCTTACTCCATCAATAATATTGCAATTAGTATGTGGTGTCCTCTGAATTGAGCAAGAAGGACTTTCTGGTCATCATCATCCTTCATATCCTCATTATTCTTCTAAAAAAGATTCATTTCACCACTTTCTTCTAGATGTGACAATTATGAAGCAACATGAGTTCAATGGTTTAGTGTAGTCTACTACTTTTGTAGTTCCTATGGTTCATGTGCCTTCTACATCAATGCTTCTCTTTTTTGGTTTCCAACATGTTTCTACATTTTTTTATGTTCAACAGGAAGGACGTTCATGAAAATTGTTTCAGGAGATTATTCTCTTTGATACTCTTTGATAGAGCATCTTGACATTGGCTTAAGCAATTCTTTCTACATTGGGACATGGCTCTACACACACATCTTAATTCCATAATACTTAAGGATTATTTTGTACTTCATTGGAAGGGTTGTAAATTTAATTAAAATAAGGGATGATTTCCTCTCAGCACGGAGGAAGTGACGAGACACACCCCATAAATATTTTATTCCATTGTATATTGTTATGTATATCGACATGTTTTCATATTTCTTTTAGGAGATTCCTTTATCTAGAAGATTTTTTTCTTGTTTTTTATTGGAGAAATGGTCAACTTTGATTACTCTTAGCAATTTTGTATTACTACAAATATTCATTAATATAAAGGAGTGCATAACATGTATATTTCCAACAATATCATATCTTGGTTTTCTTTCATACTTTCTCCCTCCTTCTTGTGTGTGAATATTTGCATTGTTGGTAATTTTTCTCATATGATAATTCCAATTCCAAACTTGCAATATACCAAACCAAATAGAATATTGTACCAATTCCACCAATAAAGTGTTGTAACAAGAAAAAAATCCATGGCATGGGATCTTACTAAATACCTATTCATCATAAATATTGTCGTTAATGAAGAAAACCATTGACATTGGGAAGTTTGAATGTCTACAAGGTTTAACCTTCACAACATTTTCACACATCACCTCTTTAATATGATTGTGAATATCACCCACCTTCTCCTTTAAACACTAATTCATATGTCTCACTCTAAAGAAAAAGAAGAATTGCATGTACAAGCATTTCCAGTTTGGCACAAAGTAACTCTTTTCATATCAATATACTTCTAGTTGGAATAATGAAAGGGTGGGGGGTGAATCCGTATGAACACTTTTACCACTTTTAGCCACAATATCTATATATCTATATATATATGTTAGATTTATCAGCAATATATCATCAATGTATAATGATAATATAAACATAAGCAACATCACATCAAATACACAATACACCTGAATTTACGTGGAAACCCAAATGGGAGAAAACCACATAATTCTTTCTTATATATCAAAGAATACATTCATTGGAAGCACCAACTTCCCAATTCTCCAGCTACAAATGGAAGGAGACTATGACCCCCTATTTACAGGCTCCAACCTAAAGGAAGCTCCAACTTCATGTTCTCTCTGACACCAACCGAAAGGAGGCTACAACCCCCTTTCCTTTCCCTATCATGTTGCCCTGAAATGTAATTGTAGACGATCTGTCACTACCACAATCACTGCCATAGTCACTGTCACCATCACTACCACTGTCACTGTCAACCTGTCATTGTTACTGATACTCAACCAGATCCTCTCATATGGATCATATACCAAGGACACCTCTCAACTAGATGTCCAACATCACCAACACATGCCTCGACCAAGCATGTACCAAACCATCAACCTGTACCATACCAAGCATCAATCGTGTACCACAACCATGTATGAAAACACATACATCAACCATGCACCAACACCTGTACCATGTACATCAGCCATCAACCATATACATCAACCATAAACCATGTAAATCAACCATCAACTATGTACATCAGTCATCAAATGTGTACCAACATATGAATCAATGTATAAACTAAAACCTCAAGCATGCATCATAATCAACCAAGATCATATACCAAGTATATGCCTCGAGTATATTCCAATATCATAAATATGTTCCTCTAACAATGAACCATAACAACCATATACAATGTACCAAGGATATGCCTCAAGCATAAAACCAAAGCATGAAACTCAACCATATGCAACCATAAAACAAAGGGGCCTCCAAGATATGCCTTAAGCATGTGCCATACCATCCATGAAACAAGTCTAATGAACTATCACATCAACCATGTCTCAAACCCTCACTGTTATGCATCCTCAACTTGTACCAATATCTTCAACAATACAACCCAACCAAACTTCCTCAAACATGTACCATATGACATGCTTCACACATGTACCACAAGGTATGCCATAAACCATGTAATAAAAAAGTACCAAAACTCTCAAGATGTGCATCAAACATAAACCATAATCTCCAAAATATCACCAAGCCATGCCACCAATATGAGCCATAACATTACCAAGATATAACCCTCAAAACTTACACAATAACATACCTCATAACCTGTGACAACCCTGTTGCATAATCATACCTTGTTGCAACCTAGAATGAGCATCCCCTTTACTTTACCTCGTCCTTGCTACCTCATATTCTCCAATAGATCAAGTGTTCACTAGATAGATATTCAATGAACTAGTGTGTGGGAATGAGAGACTCTTGATGTGTATTTATACTCTTCCATTTAACTGCTTTTCAACCACTTTACCCTTAATTAATTTCTTGTTTTAACCACTTTACACTTAATTAATTTCTTGTTGTAACCACTTTACCCTTAATTAATTTCTTGTTATGACTCTTTTACCCTTTAATTGTTTTACCCTTTTTCCTAATTTTAGGGTAATGATTGTTTTACCCTTTTTCCTAATTTTAGGGTCGTAACTTTTTTACATTTTTTTTTCTAATTTTAGGGTCATAATTGTTTTACCCTTTTTCCTAATTTTAGGGTCATAACTATTTTACCCTTTTTCCTCATTTTAGGGTCATAATTGTCTTACCTTCTTTCTTAATTTTATGGTCAACCTGTACTTTCTTGTTGCAACTACTTTACCCATAATTAGTAAACTCATAATTTTTTTGTTACTACTACTTTACCCATAATTAACATCTTGTTGTAATCACTTTGACTAGTAAACTTCTTCAAGAATTTATAGAGGCTTCTAGAATAATTGACTTCTTGTTGACCTTCTAGGAGATTCTAGATTTTTCTTGAGGTTCCTCCAATCTTTACAAAGCCATATATCCTCAACCATAAGGAGCCATGTGGCATACCACCTCTCACTAGAAACAACATGGTGTGTACTATCCATCTATGATAGTATTACTTGCAAATACACTGACCTTCATGTCTTTATTCCTTAATCGACTTTGGGTTCCATGACCATACCTTCGGGGCTACATGTAGTCTTCATCAAATGCACCCAACACATATGCTGACATCAACCACTCCGTCAATGACATATAACTATCCATCTATCTCAACCACATCTCTAGGGCTTCCAGACTTCTCCAAGGGTTGACATCAATGACAACCAACTGTCCAAACCAACTTTGTGCTCTATATATGAATGCATAAATAATGAATTCATCTTAATTCTTAGTATGCTTGAAATGATTCACTTTGAACCTATTTCATAACATTTTTAAAGAAAAATAACATATTCTTTACATTTTTTTAGTATTACATTTCATGTTACATCCTTGTTTGTCATTGACATAACAAAATATTATAGGTATTCAGAAACAATTTTGAGATTTGATTAGGTTACTAAAAACATAGTTCATATTCTTGAGTACTTAATGTAAATTCTTGCTTCTATGCTTTTTGCTTCAAATTTCTTTTCCAAATATAGCTTGAATATAATTAATATGAAAACATTTATAACATGCATCTGTTACATCTTAACATGCATACATTTTACATTTCTTATTGAAAACTTAAACATAACATTCATTCTCTCACACCATTATTCTTTTCATGCTTAATTTACTTTTCAACATTATCCTTCATCCCATTTTGGGAGGATGCTAGTTATAAGTCTCCTTGTAGCTAATATAATGGATAGTTCTTCCCTTACATGTTTACACTATTGATGAGTATAGAAAGGTAACTATTTGAGGTATTTGGTTAGAAATAATGACCAACTACCAAGTCAAAGAACTGAGTAGAAAATGTTCATAATCAATTCCACCAATGAATCACTTTAAATAAAAGTGGCGTAAGGGTAGGCTAAGTACATTTGCATTGTTGAAACTTGCATCGAATTGGATCATAATAAAGGTGATACCCATGAGGTTGAATCTCTTGTGTAGGGCTTGAATTCATGATCGATTACCAAATCAAATAGTGAGTATTGAAGGCTATAACCAACTTGACTAACAACTTCCTTTAAATAAAAGTGACTAGTTGGTTATAGGCTAAATTTATGCATAGTATACTTAGAAAAATAAAGTTGACCAAAAGCTAATATTTTACCATTGATATCATTAATTCAAAATTAGATGATCATATTCTAAATACGATGAAACATTTCCCTCTCTAATTTTGACATGGGCTACATGTTGTCATAGATGGGGTTGTGATATATTCGTCAACGAAACTTATAAGACAAGACATAACTATTTGGGGCAATGATAAGAGAAGCATCCCTACCCTGGAATGTTAAGTTCCTATTGCAACTTGAGTGATCTTGAAATTTAGCACCATGATTAAAATTGTAACATCCCGCTCTTGTGCGCACTGAGCAAACTTATTCTTTGAGGACACTTGCTTGAAAGTGATCTGGATTATTATACTATTGTCCATTTGATTATGATTATGAGGCATTATGGATATGATGATATGTTATTTTGTGTATTTACATAGACAGGTGTTTTTTACTGGGTTCTCCTGAGTGTGTAGGACTTTGAACCTCGATGATGCAGAGGCATCGATGAAACCCCTTGGACTCTGGATCGAGTTAGGGAGTGTACTATTGGGGTTTGATTGTTGTTGATATGACATATGCACATATGATTAGATGTTATGATGATTGATTATTATTGTTGACATGATTCGTTGATGATGCAGGCTGACGATAGCTTGTCGACCAGACTCACATGTGGAGTAGAGGGGTCATGCACGACCACCAGATACTTGAGAGAGAGGTGTGGAAAACAACCCTGCCACAACCTACTAGCACTCCCGCCGTGGCTCGAACTGTAGGTTAACGATTACCTAGTTCGAGAAGACCCACAATGTCGTGAGGGTAGATTGCAACAGTTGCTCATGATGATTCTAAGGGGTGCACAATAAGGCAGGGGCCTTATTCCTTAGAGGCCCTTAGTCTCCCACAAGATCACCTAGTAGAGTATTGACTCCAGGGTGTTTTATGTCTACCAAGTCAGTCAAGAGGCGAGTGGCACCGTTGGAGCACGTAGTGCGTCTTGAAGGGCACGTTGCATAGGGAAAACAGAAAGAGGTGACTAGGACCCTTGGAGCACGTAGTGCGTCTTGAAGGGCACGTCGTGCAGGGAAAACAAAAAGAGGCGTGTGGCACCCTTGGAGCACATAGTGCATCCAAAAGGGCACGGCGTGCAATGAAAATGAAAATAGGTGAGTGGCACCCTTGGAGCACCTCGTGCATCCTGAAGGGTATGTCACATTTTAACTGATAAGTGAATAAACCTAGACGGCCTTAGAATGAATGATGTGTCAAGTAAGATTTAAAAACAATTTCCCTAATAAAAATGTCGCCCAGCCTAGGAAATTAAAATCTAGGTCTAAGTGAAACTTGTGGTCAAAAATAATAATCATAGTTAAACATGTATCGAGAAGGGGGTAAGAAATTCAATTATTTTATTAAAATCAAATTATATTGGGGGATTAAAATTTTAAAAGGGAAATGATTGTTTTATCTACTTATGCTAATTAAATTTTAATAATTAAAAAGGAAAAGGGGAAAGAGGTGGTTTTCTACACTTGCTAATTTGAGTTTTAGTTAAAAAGAGAAAGAGGGAAACTTAAAAAAATAGGAAACTAAGGGAAAAAGGGGAAACATAAAGAAAAAGGGAAACGTAAGGAAAAAGATGAATGTCTAAGTTAGTAAGGAATCTTGCCTTTAAGAACTTGCTAATTATGAACTCAACTACGAATTTAGTAAAGGTGTAAGTCATTTAAGATGTGTAAGGGGATATTGGGACACCAAGGAGCGACTTTAGGAATGCCTTTAGGTGGGTGAGGGAAATAGGTGTAATTAAATAATTATTGAAATTAAATTCTGGTGCAACTAGGGGGATGGGTGACATGTGTACGGGGGAGGTTTTTCTGAATTAAATTAATGAAAATTAAATTAAATGGGAATTGGGAAAGAAATCACTTAGAAACCCTATAAAAAGGATGGAGGAGGAGGAGTATGGATCTCATATTTTATGCGTAATGTTACGCTGCAAAATTTTTGTCTTGACTGATTTATCTTGTGGGAGTTGGGATACCTAGCTCGGGTAACAAGTGGAAGCTCAACCCTGTGAGGCGATATGGGTGATAGTTGTTCTTTGGTTTAGGGTGTGTGGAACCTTTGTGGCTCGAGGGGCTTAGGGGGAAGAAGAGTACCCCTAGCGTTGGATGGGAGGTAGCGGTGAAGTCACATCGGTCAGAAAGCGGGAGATGGACGGAGCGCGCGTGAGACAATGAATTAGAGTTGTCACCTTGGGATATGGTATGCAGGCGTTTATTTGAATGGTAGATTATTATTTTTCTTGCGCTTTCATTACTTTACTTATATTGTGTAAAGAAATGTGTTTTACTCAGCGTTTTTAATCGAGAACTTAAAGTCATCATCGCTTTATGCTCGTTGCTTTGAATTGATTTCCTTGGCAACCCAATCCCTAATTGCTATGACTGTTCTATTTTGTTTTATTGATTATTATGAAGAGATTGTGCTTTGTCTTCCGTCCTTATCCCTAGATCATCAGTCCATGACTGAAAATTTGGCCAGGAGCCGAATCAACGGTCGTAACTTCGGTGTTAATAGACCTATCGATTCTAATGCCCTACTTTTCTATGCGTGGATGATGAGCGAAGGATAATGTTTTCCCAACAATCTACCTTCTCTCTACGTTGATTGATTCTTTGTCGAATAATTAGTCTTTGCACCCTCTGGTGAATGAGTATGCTTACATTTTTGTTGATTCATTGTCGAATGATTGATTTTATTGCGCCCGGATTTTGGAATTTGTTTTACTGTTGAAATAACCATTATAGGAATCCAAAGTTGAATTCGTTTTTTTTGGGGTTGGATAAACCATTACCTGCGTCCAGTTTTTATTTCGTTGTACTGCTAAATTTAACCCTTTGCCTACATTTTAAAGAAACACGATCCCCCAGTGAATCTCATTGTTTAGAGAGATTTATACAGGATTAATTCATGTATTTACACAACGTTTTTTTCATATCAATATACATCAAAATTATACTATTGACAATAACTATATCACGACTTATACTACTGACAACAAAAGTGAATTAATATACATGAGTTTATCTAGCAATAGCATTTTAATTTAATTTGAATGTCTACGATTTCATGGCCCAACACACCAATTTTACACAACACTCACCACACAGATTTTCTGAGCTATGTTACACATTTATTGGTTGGGATTTGTTGCATATATATTTGACAGCGGAATTACATACATTGTGCGACTGTGATTCCACACATTTGGTGTGACTGTGATTTCACATATTTTGTGTGCACTATGACTATGATTTTAATAGATAGTGGTAATGTATTTCCTTATTAAATGACAACGAGTTTAATATATTAAAGGATAGAGAGCTATCTTCTATACTTATTGACAACATTTTATATAATCTAGACATCTTTAACCATGTGTGTTGGTTTACCCAGCCACTTCTGGTGTTAATGGCTAGCGACCTCATTTTTTTTTGTATGCAACTAACTTATAAGGAAATCTTGCATCAGAAGTTACAACTGCATTGTTTAATTCCTTTCTGGTCTCTACTGGGGTGGGACTCGGGAGCAATAAAGCTGCAAGTCATAGTAATCGCAACAATGCAGTTTTTCCCATGTAATTTTGACAAAAAGTTATATACTTGCATTGCCTAGTGGAACTTTGATATTTTATATGGTTCTATCAAGGTTTTATGTTATGTATTTATAAAAAAATTATCAGGTGTTTAAGGCTTCTCTTCATTTTACACCATTGTTGTGGTGCTGGAATTTTAAAACATAGTCAGACTCATTATTCAACCAAGGACAACATATAGTAAACAATCTTACTCAATGATGTTAAATGTACATAAATCATAAACTCCCATTAAAATAATAGGAAAAATAACGACGCGTAAAGATAGTGTAACGATAATTTTTTAGGAGTTCACTCTGCAGCCAACAAATCATGTATTTGACAGTGTTTCCTTGATTTAATGAACAACGAATTTATGTGCATTGTTTATGTGAATGACGACGAATTGATTGCGATGTTTGACTGTGAAATTGGTTGGGTAAATTTATTGCATTGTATGACTGTGTAGTGGCAACGATTTGACTGTGTAGTGGCAACGATTACTATGTAATGGCAGCACTTATGACTCTGTATTGGCAGCAAGGTTATACTTGAATGGCAGTGAACTTAGATAGCATTTGTGGATGCATTGAGACTGTGTAGTAGTTGCATCTTATGGCTGGGAATAGCTGCGTTTATGGGTGACTGTGTAGTTGTGAAGTTAGTTACCTTCTTAAAATATGGGTTTCCTATAATCGAACCTACATAGAATCTGGACACCTAAATGATTGTAATAACCAGTTGGGTGGCGGTGTAATATTCCGCTAAGTCTCCTAGTTAAGTAATACTTATAGTCAAATTCCTTCGAGTTTCATACTATTACCCTTTGATTGATTGATACATGTTAGGAACATGTAGAATTGAATCCATTTTGGAACTTGATCATTTAAGTTATCTTTATAAAAACTTGTTTCTATGTTATTTAAGTTATTTTTATAAAAACTTTGTTTCTACGTTAATGCAGTTATACTATTCAGATCTTAAATTAAGATTCTGTTATAAATTATATTAATATTAAATATATGAGTAAGGTAAAAGATAATATTACATATTACCAAGATTAATTACTTCTTATAAAAATGTGTTATACATAATGTATGGCTATTACTAACTATTAGGTAATTATTGTTAAAGAATTGTTTGGAAAAAGAGGGGGTTGCAAGTTAGTCATTGATTGTAATTCAAATTAGTTCTTGGGATTGGGATAATCCACTTAGTATAAAAATTGAAGTTAGATAGAATATATATGGTTGCACTCAACATATTGTCTGATTCCATAGGAATTTAAATTATTGTGGATCTCCTTTCAATTAAAGATATAATTGCAATTGTAAATTATATTGTAGGAATTAGATATGTGGACATGTTATTTTATGTTAAACATCAATAACTAGATCTTAAGATGACCCCTTATCTGACTTGAGCAGGTGTATCAACTCATACCATAAAAATGTAGCTATATATAGAATTAATAATCTTCCTTTATGATTGAGACATATGTAGACATTATCTCAAGGCATGTTTTGAGGGTCACACCTGATAGATATGAAGAGTTGATGCAGCCCCCCTCCCCAAGAGGGCTTCTGCGACCTCCTGGTCTTTGGATCGTTCCTATTCTTGAGCCGAAATGGATCTTTAGTTCTCTATTGGAACCTTCAACGAACAAATGCACAGGTCCAAATGTGAACTCATCCCCATGCGAATAAGCATTGAGTGCGATCTCCTTCCCCACATGACCACTACCCGTGACCACAAGATAATCCTTGAGTGCTTCGAGACTTCGTGGTTCATGAAGTTGCGATGAAACTCCAACCCTTCCTCCTTCGAATCCTAAATTCTAAAACTCCAAATCCTCAAAATGCCAAATCTATGGCCCTGAATTCTCCATGATCCGACGATCACGATTGAATTGATATGTGATTTTGCGATTCGAGAGTTCGAACAACTCCTCCCTTTGACTTCCTTTAGTAGTGAGTTAGAGAAACATTGAACGCTCACCATGCATCCTTTTCGATGGACGGTCCTGATTCTTTCGCGAACTATCCTTTCCCGAGTTTACTCTGGCCTTCACCTTCCTTCGCCCGGTGCCCAAATCCCTGATGGATGTGGATCTTTTCCACGTTTCACCCAAGATCCAATGGTCTAGAATGATTTCATGAATTCTCCTTCCACGAGTTCTCTCCTCTCCACACTTGTACTCCCGAAGTCCGGAACCCTGATGGCTTCTGGATCTTTGCCACCTGTCACTCCCGATCTGACAGTTGCAGTGATTTTGTGATTTCGGTGATCGCGAGTCTTCATTCTTCGCCACCCTTATACGCCTAAGTTATGAAACCCCGATGGATTCTGAATCTTCACCACCTGTCCTCCACAATAGACGGTTGGATGGTTCTCTTCATGGTTTTGGGATTTCGCGTATCAGGGTATGGAGTGCATTTTCCTCTACTCGTCTAACTCTTGATTCCTGACTTGTGTGGATCTCTGCCGTGTGTCCTCTCCAATGGATGGTATTGATGATGTCAGGACTTTGAATAGTCTGTCCTCCTGGTTACACAAGGGTTAAACCTCGTGCACCTTCTTCTGGATCCAGCGGCTGTCAGTCCTCTGTACTAAAATATGACGGTTCAGATCTGATCTCTTGTGCGCTCTCCTCCTGCTATCTGGACATAGGTTCGATGGTCCAGATTTTCTCCTCTGCAGTTGATCTATGACTGTTGTTCTCTTCCTCCTGAGCTTGTGATTAATCCCCGGGTTTGGAAGAATTTTCAAAGTTTTGAAGGTCTCAGCCTTTGATTTGTCTCCTGCGAACGTTGCAACTTTGGGTCTCACCTGTGTTCTGAAAACATTATCTCTCCTGAGCTTATGGAATTAGAATAAGTCTGTCTCCTACACACTTCTTATGTTATCTCTTTTGAGCTTGATCTCCTCGAAGACTTCGATATCCCACGCACACCTTGCATTCTCCAGATTTCGTCAAACTCAGATCCGAAGTATTTCTTGAAATGGAATGATTTTTTCCCTCCTAGCAAGTCTCCTTGCTCGATGCACACCTTGCAAAAATTTTCCTCACAAAGTGTTCGGTAACTCTGTCTCCTTACGAACTCAACACAGATTTCCTTTTGTACACACTTGCACTGGCTCAATGCCCACCTGGCAGAGCTCTACAGAGTTCTCAATAACTCTGGTTCTTTCTGAACTCGATAAATAGTTCTTCCTATGCACTCCTTGCACTCGCTCGATGCCCACCTGACAGAGCTTCTACATAACCTCCAGTAGTTTTGTCTTTCTCTGTGCCTTCTCTGCATAGTCTTTCCTCCAAGGTGTTCAGTAAACTTGAGGCTTCTCCCTTGAGTTTTTTATCACTCTGGTATGCCCTCCTGGCATGTTCTTCTTTGAATCCATAGAGTTCAGATGCACACTCCTTGCGCTGGCTACATAACTTCCAACGTTCTGTTGTGCACTCCTTGCATAGCCTAAAGAACCCAGAATGACATAGACAAACTCAACAGATAGACAAATTCTATCTATCCCTGAAGATGGGAACTAACATACATCGACAACATGAAATGAACACACACATAGCATTCATTCTAATACTCATAAACACACAAATAATCCTATGCAGGAAAAAATGCTCTTTTTTCATTAACATGAATGCTTGATTACAATGTGTACAAAACTCTGACTACTACAGAGTCTCGACTTTCTTCTCTTCCTATCCTAATCTCCCTACCTGCCTCTCGCAGAACTTCTAAGACCTCCACAGGCCTCTCTTCTTCCTTTCTCATACAAAACTTCTCTAACCTATTTGGTTTCCTATCTCCTTTTTTTCTTCATGCCGAACCAACTCTATCTAGATACAAAGATATTTTACAAAGAGGGACTCCTCGAGCTCTTCCCTCCAAGCTACCTACTCTCATTAATTTTCATTCAATTACATTCGATGGCTGTCTAGTCTAGATCAAATCTACATATTCATCCTATCAACCATTTAAGTTGACTCTATCTACAGCCTACGCAAAATCATGGCTTTGGCTCTACCAACCTTATAATCATTTAATTTCATTTTGAATTTTTGAAAAATGAGAGGGCTCACACCTCTCCCTTCATTAAATGCATGTTGAATGTGTTATCTAGCTGGCGCATTGATGAGTTGGAGTGATGCTCTTGCATCATACTCCCTTGCTGTGAAAAAATTCATGAGCTCCTCAACCATGTTGTTGAAATACACCTGGATCCCAAACTGTTCTTTGGAGCTGTCCATCTACTCCACTACCTTGCTGATGTTGTTGTTGTTGCCCTACTTCTCTTGCAGGTTCTTCTCTATTCAACTTACTCCTGTTGACAATTTCTGCTATTGAAATCAACATCAACCTTCTGATTTCTTCTATCACTCTGTCCAGTTGCTCCAGTGGTTGGCTCTCTTTACGCAATCTTCTCGGTTGCATTTCTTCCTTGTCAATGGGTAGATTAACTCAATCCCCCTTGCAATTTTCTCCATCTCTTGTAGTCTTGACTTGCGAATTTGCTGCAAAATTTAGTTTTGCAGACTTATCACTGAGTTGTTGCTCAACTTCTTCCTGTGACAGTTTTTCTACTGCCAGTTCTCCTTGCGCTGTTTCAACTCCAATTTTTTCCAGCTACTCCTCAGACTGGAATTTTGCTTCATCTTCTGCTACAGACCTCAGCACTGCAGTCATCATCTGTTCAGCTCCCTGGATGAAATTTTTGAGCAATTTCTTCGAATGCTCTTCTCAAAATCTGCATGACTGTCTGTTCAACCAATCCTCCAGCATCTCTAACTCCTTCTCCCATGGAGTGAGCATCTTATCTGCATTCTCTTCTTCTGCTAGGGTAGACATCAGTATCTACTCCTTCTCCTTCTCTATGATAATCACATCTGGTTGTCCTTCTCCTATTGTTGCATCTGCAACACTTGTTATGGCCCCAACTAGGCTTCTTGGTAGGAATACCTCAATTCCCCCAATGATCAGAAGAATCCTCTGGTCCTTCTCCATCAACATCCCTCGTTGATATGAACTCTCCTCTGAGCTCATCTTCTCTCTCTTGCCCACTTGGAAATATGGGACTTATGTCCTACCCCCCTAGAAATTTGAACTTTCATTACTGCCCCCCTGGAAGTCTTTGAGATCAACCAATGACCTCTTCTCATTGCGCACCTGGCAACTTGAAAGTTCCTCACTATCCACTTGGAAGTTTCTGAGATCCTTCTCAGCTTCTGTCTCACATATGTGAACCACTTCCTTTGCGTTCCCAAGGCTTTCAACATACCTCAACCATCCTGTTAACAACTGTCGTTGTCCTATGGCCAACAAATTCTTGATTGGCCACTTTACCTTCTTCTTTACGGGCCATTCATATACCCAGTGTATCTTTGCATCGTGTTGCATTTGAAATGCAAGTTTCTCCATTCTTGCTCTTATCTCCTTGAGCTCCAGACCCATATCTGGGTTGTTCTTCTTCTGTTGGTCTCCTCTTCGACCACGCCCATGACCTTTAGTAGCCATCTCTACCTTCTACCTATCCTCATGGCAAGTTTATTGATTACTCCACATCTGCGAGCATCTCCATGTCCTCTTATATCTCACCTGGTTGAAAAAACAAATTCTACTACTGTGTCCATGCAACAACCCTCCTCACAGAATGTCGATATTCTGCCTTCCTTCACCTGTCGTATACAGGAAAATTCTTGTTCTTGATACCACCTGATGATATCAAGTCGTCACCTTCATATCCTTCTATCTATTTTCCATAAGAAAGGCTCAGCCTTCTAGTTACCTCTGTTGCCTACAAAACCCAAACCTATGCTCTGATACCACCTGATGCAACCCCCCTCCCCTAGCGGGGTTCTGTGACCTCCCGGTCTCTATATTATTCTTATTCTCATGGCTCTTTAGTTTTCTGATGGAACCTTCAATGAACAAATCCACAGGTCCAAATGGGAACTCAGCCCCGCATGAATAAGCACTGAGCATGAGCTCCTTCCCCACGTGACCACTACCCATGACCACAAGCTAATCCTTGAGTGCTTTGGGACTTTTTGGTTCACCAAGTTGTGATGAAAATCCAACCCTTCCTCCTTGGAATCCCAAAGTCCAAAACTCTGAATCCTCAAAACGCCAATTCAACATCCCTCAATTCATCGTGATCCGACGGTCACGATTGAATTGTGATTTCATGATTCGAGAGTTCTAACAACTCCTCCCTTTGAATTCATTCAGTAGTGAGTCAGTAAAACGTTGAACGCTCACCATGTGTCCTTTCCGATGGACGGTCCTAATTCTTTCGTGAACTCTCCTTTCACGATTTTGATCCGACCTTCACCTTCGTTCTCCTGGTGCCCAAATCCCCAATGGATGTGGATCTCTGCCACGTTTCACCTCAGATCCAACAATCCAGAATGATTTCAGGAATTTGCCTTCCATAATTTCTCTCCTTTCCACACTTGTACTCCCAAAGTCTGGAACCCCTATGGATTCTGGATCTTCGCCACCTGTCACTCCCGATCCAACGGTTGGAGTGATTTCATGATTTCGGCGACCGCGAGTCTTCATTCTTAGCCACCCTTATACGACTAAGTTTTGAAACCCCGATGGATTCTGGATATTCACCACCTCTCCTCCATAATAGATGACTGGATGGTTCTCTTTGCGGTTTCAGGATTTCGTGTATCGAGGTATGGAGTGCAGTTTCCTCTACTCATTCAAATCCTGATTCCCAACTTGTGTGGATCTCTACCACGTGTCCTCTCCGATGGATGGTCTCGATGATGTCGGGACTTTGTTGAGTCCATCCTCCTGCTTACACAAGGGTTAAACCTTGTGCGCCTTCTTTTGGATCTAGCGGTTGTCGGTCGCTATGCTCAAATTTGACGGTTCAGATCTGATCTCCTGCATGTTCTCCTCCCACTATTTGGACGTAGGTTCAACGGTCCAGATTTTCTCCTCCGTAGATGATCTACGATTGTTGTGCTCTTCCTCCTGAGCTTGTGATTACTCCGTGGGTTTGGAAGAATTTCCAAATTTTTGAAGGTCTCGACCTTCGATTTGTCTCTTGCGAGCCTTGCAACTTTGGGTCTCACCTGCGTTCTAAAAATGTTATCTCTTCTGAGCTTATGGACTTAGAATAAGTCTGTCTCCTACGCACTTCTTGCATTATCTCTTCTAAGCTTGATCTCCTCGAAGACTTCAATCTCTCATGCACACCTTGCATTCTTGGGATTTCATCAAACTTAGATCCAAAGTATTTATTGAAAAGAAATGCTTCTTTCCCTCCTCACAAGTCTCCTTTCTCGATGCACACCTTGCAGATTTTTTCCTCATAGAGTGTTCAGTAACTCTGTCTCATTATGAACTCAACACATAGTTCCTTTTGTACACTCTTGCACTAGCTCAATTTCGACCTGGAAGAGCTCTACATAGTTCTCCATAACTATGGTTCTTTCTGAACTCGATAAAGAGTTCTTCCTGTGAACTCCTTGCACTCACTCTATGCCCACCTGACAAAGCTTCTACATAACCTCCAATAGTTTTGTCTTTCTCTGTGCCTTCTCTGTACAGTCTTTCCTCCAAGGTGTTCAATAATCGTGAGGCTTCTCCCTTGTGTTTGTGATCACTCTCGTATGCCCTCCTAGCACATTCTTCTCTGACTTCACATATTTCAGATGCGCACTCCTTGCGCTGGTTACAAAACTTCTAATGTTCTGTTGTGCACTCCTTGCACATCCTAAAGAACCCAGAATGACATAGAAAAACTCAACAGATATACAAATTCTATCTATCCCTTCATATAGGAACTAACATACATCTACAACATGAAATGAACACACACATAACATTCATTCAAATACTCATAAACACACAAAGAATCCTATGTAGGAAAAACTGCTCTTTTTTCATTAACATGAATGTTTGATTACAATGTGTACAAAACTCCGACTACTATAGAGTCTTGGATTTATTCTCTTCCTATCCTAATATCCCTACCTGCCTCTCATAGAACGTCTAATACCTCCATAGGCCTCTCTTCTGCCTCTCTCATACATAACTTCTCTAACCTATTTGGTTTCCTATCTCCTTTTTTTTTTTTCATGTCGAATCGACTCTATCAAGATACAAAGATATTTTACAAAGAGGGGCTCCTCGAGCTCTTCCCTCCAAGCTAACTACTCTCATTAATTTTCATTCAATTACATTCAATGGTTGTCTAGTCTGGATCAGATCTAGATATTTATCCTGTCAACCATTTAAGTCGACTCTATCTACAGCCTGCGCAAAAGCATGGCTTTGGCTCTACCAACCTTACAATCATTTAAGTTCATTTTGAATTTTTGAAAAGTGAGAGGGTTGACGCCTCTCCCTTCATTGAATGTGCGCTAAATGTGTTTTCTAGATGGTGCATTGCTAAGTTGGAGTGATGCTCCTGTATGAAGAGTTTTGTTAGGTGTTAGTTACACCTAAGTCTTAGGAAAGTAAAACTTCATGCCATGTTATGTTTGTGATTTTTACTGAATTAGAATTGAAGTGGAGAATTCTTTCTCAGTAGAGTAGTGGTTTATGTCATTAAATGAGAAGGATATCTGCACAAGTAATAATGTGGCTAGAAGAAATTGTAATGTGTAGGAAAGAATGTTGTTTTGCATCCTTTAGTTGGATCTCAATTTACTCCCTCCCAGTGTCGTGATGAGTATTTTTTTTTTTTTTAATTGTTCGTTCCCTTACATTAGATGAAGAATTCCTTTAGACACTACTTGATTTGTATTAATGTGTTTTACAAAAAATACACTACTTCATTGTAGTTTCTTACCTTTATGTTGTGTATGAAGGGGTCCTTACATATGGTATCAGAGCAGGTTCAACCCTGCGATTGTGATCACTAGGATTTCCACTGCAGTAAACCCTTGAGTATTTAACCTAGCGCTACTAACACTTTAACATATCCATGCAGTGATCTCATTTAGAGTACGCCACAGAGGTTCATGGTGTGGTGCCATGGAAGGAGGTGCGGCTCCTCCAGAGGTGCCTGCACCCTCGAAGTCTAACCCCTAAGGGGAAGAAAAAGTCATTGGGCTAGATTCGACGGTTGTAAGGGATGATGATGGTCTGACAGGGTCCTTCCAGAGATTGTCAAAGGTCGTTACTCACCATCTGTACTTAGATGAGGCCAGGGTGCCTGTACCCCTAAGGGTATGTAGCACGTCCCTGCCAGTACCGTTAGAATTCATCGAGAACTCGAGAGGGATGAGTTCTCAAGTCTATGAGTGTCGCGCATGACTACACCGTCAAGGCATGGCTGTAGAGCAAGGCGATATGATTCACACTTCATGGTTATGACCTCTAGCATAAATATCCATAGGGTGATCTTTCAGCTGAAGGGGGGTGCTCTTCTATGGTGGAAGATGCTCCTTCCACAATTGAACATGGTCGTCAAAGATGTGTCATGGGAATTGTTCGAGGAATGGTTTCGAGAGTGGCTTCTATTGGAGGAATTCATTGAGTGTCAGCTCAATGAGTTCAACACCTTAGGAAAGGGTGGCCTTATGGTGCCCGAGTATTAGGCTCATTTTTGGAGTTGTTCAGTATGCTCCACACCAAATTACAAAGAACTTAAGGTCAACAAGTTTGTGTTTGGACTTAGTGTTAGGATTTTGTTTCTACTTCGAGTACCAAGAATACTGGTCCAAATAAGTGTGTTGGAATGTGGGGAGCCACATTTCCAGCATGACTACCTAGTGGAGAGGACTAGAGCATCTGGATCAGTCGGACCCACTACCATGGTAGATTTGGGCAAGGCCCATTGGATTCATGCAGTGGTAAATAACCTCCAGGCAGAGCACCAATCGAATGTGCTCGAGATGTCATGTACCGTCACTGACAAAACCCTTAGCATTTTGGTAGATCCATTTTCTACCGAAGGTTACGGGTTGTAGCCTTAACCTGGGCGATTTTTGTCACTAGGGCCAACCGGTATGTCACAATATTAGGATATTATGACATTGTGATCGATATGGACTGATTGGAATTGCATGAGGCGATACTCAACTGTAAGAGAAATAGTTGAGCTTGGTCAACGATGAGGGACAAAGATGTGTGATTGTAGGTCGGAGCCAGGGAGTGTCCCTGAGGTTCATCTCTTCCTTATAGTTACAGAAGATCATGCACAATGGATGTAATATTTATGCAATCCTTGCATTATACGAGAAGGGAGCAGCGAAAGGTCTATAACACCTTCTGGTGGTGATTGAGTTTGCGGACATCTTCCCTGAGGGGTTACCTAGGATGCCCTCGGAGAGGGATTTGAAATTTACCATAGACCTAAAGCTGGGGACTGAACCGATAGCAAGAACGCCTTATTGGATGTTGACCCCGGAGTTACAAGAGTTAAAAAGGAAACTGAAGGAGTTGTTGGACCTAGGACTTATACGTCCAAATGTGTCATAGTGGGGTGCACCTGTTATTTCATATAGAATAAGGATGGGTCATGGAGACTCTGCATTGACTAACGTCAATTGAGCAAGGCAACAATCAAGTTTCAGTACCCATTTCCAAGGATTAATGATCTGTTCAATCATATAAAAGGTGTGAGAGTGTTTTCAAAGATAAACTTGCGATCAGGGTATCACCAGTTATGAATCAAGGAGGATGATGTCCCTAAGACCGCCTTTTAGGAAGAGGTTGGGACATTACGAGTTTACTGTTTTACCTTTTGGATTGACAAAGCCCCTAGGGTATTTATGAGTTTGATGAACGGGGTGTTCCGCGAATACTTGGACAAGTTCGTCCAAGTATTCA
Organism: Picea engelmannii; assembly: GCA_009831015.1. Lineage (NCBI taxonomy): Eukaryota > Viridiplantae > Streptophyta > Pinopsida > Pinales > Pinaceae > Picea > Picea engelmannii. Next base: position 161,446 of record ML792149.1, on the reverse strand, counting down.
CTGACATTTTTTTATTTACTCTCGGAAGATGGAGGAGCATGACGAGCACTTGCACTTGGTACTACAGTGTCTACGAGAGAACAAATTATTGGAAATTTGTCTAAATGCTCGTTTTAGAATTCAAAGATTCACTACTTAGGGCATGTCATCTCTGGCAAAAGTATTGTCATGGACCCAACAAAGGTTGAGGCTATTATGGAATATCTTGCACTGACGAATCTCCCAAAAGTGCGTAGCTTCATGGGTTTAGCAGAATACTATCGACGGTTCGTCAAGGGTTTTCAAAGATAGAAAATTCTAATACGAAATTGCAAAAGAAGAAGAAGAAGTTTATTTAGACCGAAAAATGTGCGGAAGCATTTCAAGGGCTCAAGGAGATGTTGAAAACAACATCAATACTAAATATCTCTGACCTGGAAGAGGACTTCTTGGTATGCACTAACACATCCAAAGAAGGCTTGGGCAGAGTCTTGATGCAAGACAATCGAGTGATCGCTTACATCTTGAGAAAGTTGAGAAGGCATGAGGAGAACTATGCGATGCATGATTTGGAGTTGTTATCCATTGTTTATGCCTCGAGAGTTGGAGGCACTATCTTATTGGATGGAAACTTGAGCTAAACGAACCATTGTGGACTACAACACATCTTTACGCAAGCGACTTGAACTCTCGACAACGACATTGGTGAGAATTTCTTAGCGAGTATGATTTTGAGATTACTTACATAAAAGGAACAGTGAATAGAGTGGTGGATGCATTGATTCAAAGACCACACATATTTTCGGTGGTGCCTCTACAAACGAATCTACATGAAAATATTCTAAATTTAGTGCGATGATGACTGGTACAAAGAGGTCAAGGATTTTTTTTTGAGCAAAACACCATGAAGGTAACAAGATTTGAAGGATTCACGTTGGACAACGACGGATTATTGAGATTTAAAAATCAAATGTACGTACCACCAAATGACGAGTTGAGGATTTTGATCTGAAACTAGGCTCACAGATTAGTGTACATGGCTCACCTAGGAGTCACGAAGATGAGGGCAGACCTTAAACCCTTATTCTTCTGGAAAGGAATGAAGGAAGACATAGTCAACTATGTGGCAAGATGTATAGAATGTCAGTAGGTGAAGGCTGAACATAGACATCCAAAAGGATCACTACTGCCACACGCTATTCCAAAATCAAAATGGGAGGTCATTTCGATGGATTTCATTGTTGGATTTCCACTGATGGTAAGGAGACACAACTCGATTTTTGTGGTAGTCGACACTCTGATGAAGAGTGCTCATTTTATTCTTGTGCATATGACGTATCAGGCACCTGACATAGCTAGAGTTTTCATCTGTGAGATGGTGAGGCTGCATGGCGTACCAAAGAGGATTATATCCGATCGAGGGTCGGTGATTATTGGACTAGTTTGGACTAGTTTCCAAGAGGCATTGGGAACCCAACTTAACTTTAGTACTGCGTATCACCTGGAGAAAGATGGGAAGACCAAACAAACAAACCAAATCCTGGAGGACATGTTGCATATGTATGTTATGGACCAACATAAGCGTTGGGAAGAGCTATTGCCACTGGTAGAATTTGTGTATAACGACAATTATCAAAGAACCATTAAGATGACACCTTTCAAGTTTTTTATGGGCGACCATGTCGGACACCTTGAGTTGGGATTGGCTTGAGGATAGGGTCCTGGTGGGACCGGAAGTGATCCAAGCAATGGAAGATCAATTGCAAACTAAGACAAAGGATCAATGAAGCGTAGGATAGACAGACGAGTTATGCCAATGCGCATTGTGTAGACCATAGTTACGATGTGGTGATAAAGTATTCTTGTGGGTGAAACTGCATAAGAGTTCAATCAAGTTTGGAAAGGGTCCTAAACTATGTCCTAGGTTCATGGGATCCTACGATATTGTGGAAAGGAGAAGACCCATGGCCTATTTGACTAGCCTTGCCTGATTATTTGAGGTAGACACACGATGTCTTCCATGTCTCTATTTTGATACATTATGTTAGTGATCAAAATCATTTTGTTGACATGAGTTCCTTGCAGGATCAGACGAGGGTGTGCTCATGGCATAGTTGATCCGCATCCTGGACCATCGTATTTGACCGCTACGGCTTCGAACAATAAATCAGGTCAAGGTCTAGTGGGACAACTTTAGTCCACACTCGGTGATGTGGGAGGACGCATATGACATGCGCCAACAGTTCCCATTTTTGATAGATAGACTTATGATACTGTGATACACTTTATTTATCCATTTATATACTGTGAAACTTCGGGACAAAGTTTAGACCAAGACGGGGGTGTATGTAACATCCCTCTCTTGCATGCACTGAGTGAACTTATTCTTTGAGGACACTTGCTTCCAAGTGATCCAGATTATTATAGTATTGGTCATTTGATTATGACTATGATGCATTATGGATATGATGATATGTTATTTTGTGTAGTTACATAGACAGGTGCTATTGACTAGGTTCTCCTGAGTGTTCAGGACTTCGAACCTCGATGATGCAGAGGCATCGATGAAACCCCTTGGACTCTGTATCGAGTTAGGGAGTGGACTATTGGGGTTTGATTGTTGTTGATATGACATATGTACATCTGATTAGATGTTATGATGATTGATTATTATTGATGACATGATTCGTTGATGATGCAGGCTGACGATAACTTTCCGACCAGACTCACATGTGGAGTAGAGGGGTCACGCATGACCACCAGAGACTTGAGGGAGAGGTGTGGACAACAGCCCTGCCACAACCTACTAGCACTCCCTCCACATCTCGAACTATAGGTTAATGATTACCTAGTTCGAGAACACCCACGATGTCGTGAGGGAAGACTGCGACAATTTCTCACGATGATTCTAAGGGGCGTGCAATAAGGCAGGGGCCTTATTCCTTAGAGGCCCTTAGTCTCCCACAAGATCACCTAGAAAAGTATTGACTCCAGGGGTTTTGATGTCTACCAAGTCAGTCAAGAGGCGAGTGGCACCCTTGGAGCACGTAGTGCGTCTTGAAGGGCACGTCGCACAAGGAAAACATAAAGAGGCTAGTGGCACCCTTGGAGCATGTAGTGCATCCTAAAGGGCACATCGTGTAGGGAAAACAGAAAGAGATGAGTGGCACCCTTGGAGCACGTAGTGCATCCTGAAGGGCACATCACGCAATGATAACAGAAAGAGGCTAGTGGCACCATTGGAGCACCTCATGCATCCTGAAGGGCATGTCGCATTTTAATTGATAAGTGAATAAACCTAGATGGACTTCGAATGAATGATGTGTCAAGTAAGATTTTAAAAAAAATTCCCAAATAAAAATGTCGCCCAGCCTAGGAAATTAAAATCTAGGTCTAAGTGACACTTGTGGTCAAAAATAATAATCATAGTTAAACATGTATCAAGAAGGGGGTAAGAAATTCAATTATTTTATTAAAATCAAATTATATTGGGGGATTAAAATTTTAAAAGGGAAATGATTGTTTTATCTACTTATGCTAATTCAATTTTAATAATTAAAAAGGAAAAGGGGAAAGAGGTGGTTTTTCTACACTTGCTAATTTGAGTTTTAGTTAAAAAGGGAAAGAGGGAAACTTAAAAAAATAGGAAACTAAGGGGAAAATGGGAAACATAAAGAAAAAGGGAAACGTAAGGAAAAAGATGAATGTCTAACTTAGTAAGGAATCTTGCCTTTAAGAACTTGCTAACTATGAACTCAACTAGGAATTTAGTAAAGGTGTAAGTCATTTAAGATGTGTAAGGGGATATTGGGACATCAAGGAGCGATTTTAGGAATGCCTTTAGGTGGGTGAGGGAAATAGGAGTAATTAAATAATTAATGAAATTAAATTTTGGTGCAACTAAGGGGATGGGTGACATGTGTACGGGGGAGGTTTTTATGAATTAAATTAATGAAAATTAAATTAAATGGGAATTTGGGAAAGAAATCACTTAGAAACCCTATAAAAAGGATGGAGGAGGAGGAGGAGTATGGATCTCATCTTTTATGCATAATGTTACGCTGCAAAATTTTTGTCTTGACTGACTTATCTTGTGGGAGCTGGGATACCTAGCTCGGGTAACAAGTGGTAGCTCGAATTTGAAAGGTGAGCTGGGTGCTAGCTATTCTTTGGTTTAGTGTGTGTGGTCCCTTTGCAGCTCAGGGGGCTTAGGGGGAAGAATTGTACCCCTAGTGTTGGTTGGGAGGTACCAGTGAAGTCACATTGGTCAGAAAGAGGGAGCTAGACGGAGTGCGCGTGGGACAACGACTCAGAGTTGTTACCTTGGGCTACAGTACGGAGGCATTTATTTGAATGGTAGATTATTATTTTTCTTGTGCTTTCATTACTGTACTTATATTGTGTAAAGAAATGTGTTTTACTCAACATTTTTAATCGAGAACTTAAAGTCATCATTGCTTTACGCTCGCTGCTTTGAATTGATTTCCTTGGCAACGTAATCCCTAATTGCTATGATTGTTCTGTTTTGTTTTATTGATTATTATGAAGAGATTGTGCTTTGTCTTCCATCCTTATCCCTAGATCATCAGTCCATGCCTGAGCAGTCGGCTAGGAGCCGAATCGACGGTCGTCACTTCGGTGTTAATAGACCTATCGATTCTAATGCCTTGCTTTTTTGTGCATGGATGATGAGCGAACGATAACATTTGCCCAACCATCTACCTTACTTCTCTCTACATTGATTGATTCTTTGCCGAATAATTAGTCTTTGCGCCCTCTGGTGAATGAGTATCCTTATGTTTTTGCTGATTCATTGCTGAATGATTGATTTTATTGCGCCCGGATTTTGGAATTTGTTTTACTATTGAAATAAACATTATAGGCATCCAGAGTTGACTTCATTTTCTTTTGGGTTGGATAAACCATTACCTGCGTCCAATTTTTATTTCGTTGTAATGATGAATTTAACCCTTTGCCTGCGTTGTAAAGAAACAAGATCCCCTAGTGAATCTCATTGTTTAGAGAGCTTCATACAGGATTAGTTCCTGTATTTACACAACGTTTTTGTCATATAAATATACATCAAAATTATACTATTGACAGTAACTATATCGCGACTTATACTACTGATAGCAAAAGCGAATTAATATACAAGATTTTATCCAACAATAGCATTTTAATTTAATTTGATTGTCTGCGATTTCGTGGCCAAACACACTGATTTTACACAACACTCACCACACATATTTTCTGAGCTATGTTACACATTTATTGGCTGCAATTTGTTGCATATATATTTGACTTCGGAATTACATACATTGTGCGACTGCGATTCCACACATTTAGTGTGACTGCGATTTCACATATTTTGTGTGCACTGTGACTGCGATTTTAATAGATAGTGGTAATGTATTTCCTTATTAAATGACAAGAAGTTTAATATATTGAAGGACATATAGCTATCTTCTATACTTATTGACAACGTTTTATATAATCTAGACAGCTTTAACCATGCGTGTTGGTTTACCCAGCCACTTCTTGTGTTAATGGGTAGCGACTTCATTTTTTTTTGTAAGCAACCAACTTATAAGGAAATCTCGCATAAGAAGTTACACCTATGTTTTTTAATTCCTTTTTGGTCTCTACTAGGGTGGGACTCGGGAGCAATAAAGGTGCAAGTCACAGTGATCGCAATAGTGTGGTTTTTCCTGTGTAATTTTGACAGAAAATTATATACCTACATTGTCTTAGTGGAAATTTGATATTTTATATGATTCTATAAAGGTTTTATGTTATGTATTTTTTGAAATTTTATCAAGTGTTTAAGGCTTCTCTTCATTTTACACCGTTGTTGTGGTGCTAGAATTTTAAAACATAGTCCGACTCATTATTCAACCAAGGACACCATATAGTAAAACATTTTACTCCATGATGTTAAATGTACATAAATCATAAACTCCCATTAAAATAATAGGAAAAATAACGACGCGTAAAGACAGTGTAATGATAATTTTTTAGGAGTTCACTCCACAGCCAACAAATTGTGTATTTGACAGAGTTTCCTTGATTTAATGAACAACGAATTTATGTGCATTGTTGTTGTGAATGACAATGAATTGATTGCGACATTTGACTATGAAATTGGTTGGGTAAGTTTATTGCATTGTATGACTGTGTAGTGGCAGCGATTTGACTATGTAGTGGCATCGATTGACTGTGTAATGGCAACACTTATGACTGTGTATTGGAAACAAGGTTATACTTGAATGGCAGTGAACTTAGATTGCATTTGTGGATGCGTTGAGACCATGTAGTAGTTGCGTCTTATGGCTGGGAATAGTTGCGTTTATGGGTGACTGTGTAGTTGTGGATTTAGTTACCTTCTTAAAATCTGGGTTTCCTATAATCGAACCTGCATAGAATCTGGACACCTAAATGACTGTAATAACCGGTTGGGTGGTCGTGTAATATTCCACTAAGTCTCCTAGTTAAGTAATACTTACAATCGAATTCCTTCGAGTTTCCTACTATTATCGTTTGATTGATTGACACGTGTTAGACATGAGTAGAATTGAATCCATTTTGGAACTTGATCATATAAGTTATCTTTATAAAAATTTGTTTCTACGTTATTTAAGTTATCTTTATAAAAAAATTGTTTCTAAGTTAATACAGTTATACTTTTCGGATCTTAAATTAGGATTCTGTTGTAAATTATATTAATATTAAATATATGAGTAAGGTAAAAGATAATATTACATATTACCGAGATTAATTACTTCTTAGAAAAATTTGTTATACATAATGTATGGCTATTACTAAATATTAGGTAATTATTGTTAAACGATTGTTTGGAAAAAGGGGGGGTTGCAAGTTAGCCATTGATTGCGCTGACTAATGTCCCAGAAGCGCGTAGCTTCATGGGTTTAGCATAATACTATCGACGGTTCTCAAAGATAGCAAATCCTATTACGAAATTGCAGAAGAAGAAGAAGAAGTTTGTTTAGACCGAGAAATGCACGAAAGCATTTCAAGGGCTCAAGGAGTTGTTAACAACAACATCGATACTAAAGGTATCTGACCTGGATGCAAACTTCTTGGTATGCACTGACGTATCCAAAGAATTCTTAGGCAGAGTATTGATGCAAGACGATCGAGTGATCACTTACATCTCGAGAAAGTTGAGAAGGCATGAGGAGAACTATGCGACGCATGATTTGGAGTTGTTAGCCATTGTTTATGCCTCGAGAGTTGGAGGCACTATATTATTGGATGGAAACTTGAGCTAAACGGACCACTGTGGACTACAACACATATTTACGCAAGCAACTTGAATGCGCGACAACGACGTTGGTCGGAATTGCTTAGTGAGTATGATTTCGAGATTACTTACATAAAAGGAACAATGAATAGAGTGGTGGATGCATTGAGTCGGAGACCACACATATTTTCGATGGTGCCTCTACAGATGAATCTACATGACAATATTCTAACTTTAGCGTGACGATGACTGGTACAAAGAGGTCAAGGATTTTTTTTGGGAAAAACACCATGAAGGTACCAAGATTTGAAGGATTTACATTGGATGACGATGGATTATTGATATTTAAAAATCGAATGTATGTTCTATCGTATGACAAGTTGAGGAGTTTGATCTGAAATGAGGCTCACAGAGCACTGTACATGGCTCACCTGGGAGTCATGAAGATGAGGGAAGACCTTAAACCCTTAATCTTCTGGAAAGGAATGAAGGAAGACATAGTCAACTACGTGGCAAGATGTATAGAATGTTAGTAGGTGAAGGATGAACATAGACATCCAGCAGGATTACTACTACCAAACGCTATTTCGAAATTGAAATGGAAGGTCATTTCGATGGATTTCATTGTTGGATTGACACTGATGGCAAGGAAACATGACTTGATTTTTGTGGTAGTTGACACTCTGACAAAGAGTGCTCATTTTATTCCTGTGCATACGACATATCAGGAACCTGACATAGATTGATTTTTCATCCGTGAGATGGTGAGGCTGCATAGCGTGCCTAAGAGGATTATATTTGATCGAGGATCGATGATTACTGGACAATTTTGGACTAGTTTCCAAGAGGCATTGGGAACCCAACTTAACTTTAGTACTGCGTATCACCCGGAGACAGATAGGAAGACCAAATGAATAAGCCAAATATTGGAGGACATGTTGCGTATGTATGTTATGGACCAACATAAGTGTTGGGAAGAGCTCTTGCCCCTAGTAGAATATGTGTATAACGACAGTTATCAAAGCACCATTAAGATGGCACCTTTCGAGTTTCTTTACAAGCGATCGTGTCAGACGCCTTGAGTTGGGATCAACTTGAGGATAGGGTCCTGGTGGGACCGGAAGCGATCCAAGCAATCGAATATCAATTGCAAACTAAGACAAAGGATCAAGGAAGCACATGATCGACAGATGAGTTATGTTGATGCGCATCGTGTTGACCGTAGTTATGATGTGGTGATTGTGTATTCTTGCGGGTGAAACTGCATAAGAGTTCAATCAAGTTTGGAAAGGGTCCTAAACTATCTCCTAGGTTCATGGGATCCTGTGAGATTGTGGAAAGGAGAAGGCCTGTGGCCTATTTCACTAGCCTTGCCTGATTCTTTGAGGCAGACACACGATGTCTTCCACGTCTTTGTTTTGAGACATTATGTTAGTGATCCAACTCATTTTGTTGACATGAGTTCCTTGCAGGATCAGATGAGGGTTTGCTCACAGCAGAGCCGATCCGTATCCTGGACCATCGTATTTGACCGCTACAGCTTCGAACAATAGATCAAGTCAAGGTCTAGTGGGACAACATTAGTCCGAACTCGGTGACGTGGGAGGATGCATATGACATGTGCTAGCAGTTCCCATTTTTTATAGATAGAATTACGATATTGTGATACACTTTATTTATGCATTTATATACTGTGAAACTTCGGGACGAAGTTTAGACCAAGAGGGGGTGTATGTAACATCCCGCTCTTGCATGCACTGAGTGAACTTATTCTTTGAGGACACTTACTTGCAAGTGATATAGATTATTATACTATTGGCCATTTGATTATGATTATGAGGCATTATGGATATGATGATATTTTATTTTGTGTATTTACATAGACATGTGCTATTGACTAGGTTCTTCTGAGTGTGCAGAACTTTGAACCTCGATGATGCAGAGGCATCGATGAAACCCCTTAGACTCTGGATCGAGTTAGGGAGTGGACTATTGGGGTTTGATTGTTGTTGATATGACATATGTGCATCTAATTAGATGTTATGATGATTGATTATTATTGCTGACATGATTCATTGATGATGCAGGTTGATGATAACTTGTCGATCAGACTCACATGTGGAGTAGAGGGGTCACGTACAACCACCAGAGACTTGAGGGAGAGGTGTGGACAACATCCCTACCAGAGACTACTAGCACTCTCATCGTGGCTCGAACTGTAGGTTAACGATTACCTAGTTTGAGAAGACCCGTGATGTTGTGAGGGAAGACTGCGACAATCACTCACAATGATTCTAAGGGGCGTGAAATAAGTTAGGAGCCTTATTCCTTAGAGGCCCTTAGTCTCCCACAAGATCACCTAGCAGAGTATTGACTCCAGGGGTTTTCATGTCTACCAAGTCAGTCAAGAGGCGAGTGGCACCCTTGGAACACGTAGTGTGTCCTGAAGGGCATGTCGCGCAGGGAAAACAGAAAGAGGCGAGTGGAACCCTTGGAGCATGTAGTGCATCCTGAAGGGCACACCGCGCAGGGAAAACAAAAAGAAGTGAGTGGCACCCTTGGAGCACGTAGTGCGTCCTGAAGAGCACATCGCACAATGAAAATGGAAAGAGGCGAGTGGCACCCTTGGAGCACCTCGTGCATATTGAAGGGCATGTCGTGTTTTAACTGATAAGTGAATAAACCTAGACGTCCTTAGAACGAATTATGTGTCAAGTAAGATTTAAAAACAATTTCCTTAATAAAAATGTCGCCCAGCCTAGGAAATTAAAATCTAGGTCTAAGTGACACTTGTGGTCAAAAATAATAATCATAGTTAAACATGTATGGAGAAGGGGGTAAGAAATTCAATTATTTTATTAAAATCAAATTATATTGGGGGATTAAAATTTTAAAAGGTAAATGATTGTTTTATCTACTTATGCTAATTAAATTTTAATAATTAAAAAGGAAAAGGGGAAAGAGGTGGTTTTTCTACACTTGCTAATTTGAGTTTTAGTTAAAAAGGGAAAGAGGGAAACTTAAAAAAATAGGAAACCAAGGGAAAAAGGGGAAACATAAAGAAAAAGGGAAACGTAAGAAAAAAACTGAATGTCTAACTTAGTAAGGAATCTTGCCTTTAAGAACTTGCTAACTATGAACTCATATAGGAATTTAGTAAAGGTGTAAGTCATTTAAGATGTGTAAGGGGATATTGGGACACCAAGGAGCGATTTTAGGAATGCCTTTAGGTGGGTGAGGGAAATAGGAGTAATTAAATAATTAATGAAATTAAATTCTGGTGCAACTATGGGGATGGGTGACATGTGTATGGGGGAGGTTTTTCTGAATTAAATTAATGAAAATTAAATTAAATGGGAATTTGGCAAATAAATCACTTAGAAACCCTATAAAAAGGATGGAGGAGGAGGAGTATGGATCTCATCTTTTATGCGTAACGTTACACTGCAGAATTTTTGTCTTTACTGACTTATCTTGTGGGAGTTGGGATACCCAGCTCGGGTAACGAGTGGTAACTCGACCTTGCATGGTGAGCTGGGTGCTAGTTGTTCTTTGGTTTAGTGTGTGTCGTCCCTTTGCGGCTAGGTGGGATCAGTGGTAAGAATATTACCCCTAGCGTTGGTTGGGAGGTACCGATGAAGTCATATCGGTTGGCAAGCAGGAGATGGACGGAGCACGCGAGGGACAATGACTCGGAGTTGTCACCTTGGGCTACAGTACGCAGGCATTTATATGAATGGTAGATTATTATTTTTCTTGTGCTTTCATTACTATACTTATATTGTGTAAAGAAATGTGTTTTACTCAGTGTTTTTAATCGAGAACTTAAAGTCATCATCATTTTATGCTCACTGCTTTGAATTGATTTCCTTGGAAACCCAATCCCTGATTACTATGACAGTTCTATTTTGTTTTATTGATTATTATGAAGAGATTGTGCTTTGTCTTCCATCCTTATCCCTACATCATCATTCCATGCATGAGCAATTGGCTAGGAGCCGAATCGACAGTCATCACTTCGGTGTTAATAGACCTATAGATTCTAATGCCCTTCTTTTCTATGCGTGGATGATGAGCGATAATGTTTGCCCATCCATCTACCTTAACTCTCTATGCGTTGATTGATTCTTTGTCAAATAATTAGTCTTTGCGCCCTCTGGTGAATGAGTATCCTTGCGTTTTTTCTGATTCATTGCCGAATGATTGATTTTATTGCGCTTGGATCTTGGAATTTGTTTTACTGTTGAAATAACCATTATAGGCATGCAGAGTTGAATTCATTTTTTTTTGGGTTGGATAAACCATTACCTGCGTCCAATTTTTATTTTGTTGTACTACTAAATTTAACCCTTTGCCTGTGTTTTAAAGAAACACGATCCCCCATTGAATCTCATTGTTTAGAGAACTTTATACAGGATTAATTCCTATATTTACACAATTTTTTTGTCATATCAATATACATCAAAATTATACTATTGACTATAACTATATCGCGACTTATACTATTGATATCAAAAGCGAATTAATATACATGAGTTTATCCAGCAATAACATTTTAATTTAATTTGATTGTCTTGGATTTCGTAGCCCAACACACTGATTTTACACAACACTCACTACACAGATTTTTTGAGCTATGTTACACATTTATTGGCTATGATTTGTTTCATATATATTTGACTGCGGAATTACATACATTGTGTGACTGCGATTTCACATATTTTGTGTGCATTGTGACTGCGATTTTAATAGATAGTGGTAATGTATTTCCTTATTAAATGACAATGAGTTTAATATATTGAAGGACAAACATCTATCTTCTATACTTATTGACAACGTTTTATATAATCTAGATAACTTTAACCATGAGTGTTGGTTTACCCAGCCACTTTTGGTGTTAATGGGCAATGCCCTCATTTTTTTTTGTAAGCAACCAACTTATAAGGAAATCTCGCATCAGAAGTTACAACTACGTTGTTTAATTCCTTTTCAGTCTCTATTGGGGTGGGACTCGGGAGAAATAAAGGTGCAAGTCGCAGTAATCGCAACAGTGCGGTTTTTCCTGTGTAATTTTGACAAAAAATTATATACCTACACTGTCTTAGTGGAACTTTGATATTTTATATGGTTCTACCAAGGTTTTATGTTATGTATTTATTGAAATTTTATCAGGTGTTTAAGGCTTCTCTTCATTTTACACCATTGTTGTGGTGCTGGAATTTTAAAACATAGTCAGACTCATTATTCAACCAAGGACAACATATAGTAAAACATTTTACTCCATGATGTTAAATGTACATAAATCATAAACTCCCATTAAAATAATAGGAAAAATAACGACGTGTAAAGACAATGTAACAATAAATTTTTAGGAGTTCACTCTGCAGCCAACAAATCTTGTATTTGACAGAGTTTCCTTGATTTAATCAACAACGAATTTATGTGCATTGTTGTTGTGAATGACGACGAATTTATTGCGACATTTGACTGTGAAATTGGTTGGGTAAATTTATTGCATTGTATGACTATGTAGTGGCAGCGATTTGACTGTGTAATGGCAACACTTATGACTATGTATTGGCGACAATGTTATACTTGAATGGAAGTGAACTTAGATAGCATTTGTGGATGCATTGAGACTGTGTAGTAGTTGCGTCTTATGGCTGGGAATAACTGTGTTTATGGGTGACTGTGTAGTTGTGGAGTTAGTTACCTTCTTAAAATCTGGGTTTCCTATAATCAAACTTGCATAGAATCTGGACACCTAAATGACTGTAATAACCGGTTGGGTGGTTGTGTAATATTCCGCTAAGTCTCCTAGTTAAGTAATACTTACAGTCGAATTCCTCCGAGTTTCCTACTATTACCCTTTGATTGATTGACACGTGTTAGACATGCGTAGAATTGAATCCATTTTAGAACTTGATCATTTAAGTTATCTTTATAAAAAATTGATTCTATGTTATTTAAGTTATCTTTATAAAAACTTTGTTCTACGTTAATGCAGTTATACTATTCAGATCTTAAATTAAGACTCTGTTGTAAATTATATTAATATTAAATATATGATTAAGGTAAAAGATAATATTACATATTACCGAGATTAATTACTTCTTAGAAAAATGTGTTATACATAATGTATGGCTATTACTAACTATTAGGTAATTATTGTTAAACAATTGTTTGGAAAAAGGGGGTTGCAAGTTAGTCATTGATTGTAATTCAAATTAGTTCTTGGGATTGGGGTAATCCACTTAGTATAAGAATCGAATTTAGATAGAAGATATATGGTTGTGCTCAACATATTCTCTGATTCCATAGGAATTTAAATTATTGTGGATCTCCTTTCAATTAAAGATATAATTGCAATTGTAAATTGTATTGTAGGAATTAGCTATGTGGACATGTTATTTTATGTTAAACATCAATAACTAGATCTTAAGATGACTCCTTATCTGACTTGAGTAGGTGTATCAACTTATACCATAAAAATGTAGTTATAGATAGAATTAATAATCTTCCTTTATGATTGAGACATATGTAGACATTATCTCAAGGCATGTTCTTAGGGTCACACCTGATAGATATGAAGAGTTTTGTTGGGTTTTAGTTACACCCAAGTCTTAGGAAAGTAAAACTTCATGCCATGTTATGTTTGTGATTTATACTGAATTAGAATTGAAGTGGATAATTCTTTCTCAGTAGAGTAGTGGTTTATGTCATTAAATGAGAAGGATATATGCAGAAGTAATAATGTGGCTAGAAGAAATTGTTAGGTGTAGGGAAGAATGTTGTTTTACATCCTTTAGTTGGATCTCAATTTACTCCCTCCCAGTGTCGTGATGAGTAGTTTTTTTTTTTTTTAATTGTTTGTTCCCTTACGTTAGATGAAGAATTTCTTTAGACACTACTTGATTTGTCTTAACGTGTTTTACAAAAAACACACTACTTCATTGTAGTCGCTTACCTTTATGTTGTGTACGGAGGGGTCCTTACAAAGATATTTTGTTATAAACCCTTTCTTATAGGTTTCGTAGTCTTTGAGACTAAAGTTAAGTTAAACCTTTTCTATTTCATGTTTAAAGAAATTAATATTGGATTATTATTATGGCCACAATGACCTATAAAATCATGATTGAAGTGTTATGTTATACCATTAGGCATTATACTCTCCACTTTTTCCTTGAAATTGAGGTCAATTGGAAGATTGCTACATTCATGGCCAAAGGTACGGTGGAATTTGAAAGATGCTTGAGGCTAATCCAAAATTTGAAAGATTTGTTTTAATATTTATACAAAATTAAAGATTTCACTTGTTTGAAATTAATATCATGATGCTTATTCCTTCATAGTAATATAAATATGAGACAGTTTTTATCCAAAAATGGTGTGATGCTCAAAGAATTTTAGAATAAAAAAAGGATACATATATCCTATCACTTACTTTATTTTTAAGGGTATAAAAGAAAGGTAGTGGTATTAATTGACTACGATAAACTAAATTAAAGAGTCAATGTATATGTTTAGTAAGGAATAATTTTCTATATATGATAGTTCTACAATTTGAAATTTAGAATATGAAATTTGAATGATTAATTTTTAGTCTTTAATGTATTGTTTTTAATGATAATGATGATTATTAACGTCCACTAAAACCAAAATAATATTAGATTACAGACTTCTAATGTTTTATAACTATTACATATATCGAATTAATAATAATAAATGTTTTATTTTATAAAATTTCAAAATTTAATCTATTAAAATTAAAATTCAACATTAGATTAGATTACAGACTTCTAATGTTTTATAACTATTACATATATCGAATTAATAATAAAAAATGTTTTATTTTATAAAATTTCAAAATTTAATCTATTAAAATTAAAATTCAACACTTTTAATAATTATGTTATATTTAATATTTGATATATATCAAGAACATTATTGTTGTTTTTATTTTAATTAATATTTACTAGTGAGAGACATATAATGTGCATATTATTGTTGTTTTATTTTGAATAATATTTACAATATACGTGAGATACATATAATGTGCATATATATAAGTAATTATGTTTTCAAAGTTAGTTACAATGATTACAAATTTTTTAGAATTAAATAGTCAAACTTTTAGAAATAAATAGTATTATAATTTTTGAACTTTTTTAAATATCTAGTTATTAGAAATAAATATTTTTAATGTAATTAATAACATTTATTTTAAGTATTTTATTATTGAAAATAAATTTTATAAGCTTAGTCTAAATGTTCGACTTTTTCCAGTTTTTATGAGTACATTTTTCTATTATTTTTTAATGAAATCAGGCAAAAAATTATTGGAATTTTAGATTTGAATGACTGAGTTTGTATGATTAGAATACTCCAAAAGTTTTTAAGGATGCTGAATCCATTTATACATTCAAAAATGCAAGTGAAAAAGTTAAAAAAATAAAATGTTTAAATAATACCATTTTTATTTTATAATATGTTTATAATTCAGCGTGTTTTAATATGATGAAAGTGTTTTAATTTGGAAGTGAAAAAAATGGCTTTTCTTTTTAAATTTTTTAGTTTAACACGTACTTATTCATTAAAAAATCATTAATATTGAAACGTATTCTTAATTTATTTATTTTTTATTTTAAATGTAATATCTTCAATAATTCGTGGGAGTATTTGTTATCCAAATGACGACCATAAATAGTCGGAGTGTGCAGAGATATGCATATATTTAAATGAAGTCGCCCATGTTAGCACGTCTGCCATGATATTGAATTTGCGAGCACGATCCATTTCTAAGGTGGAAAGCACGTATTCAGATCCATTAAAAATCTTAAAACATATAAAGCCATGTCATGTTTTAGAGTTTGAACATCGATCCATCAGATCAGAGAGAGTAAGGTTTGCTCAAAGGCTTAATCATGATGGAACGTTGGAGCTTCTTCTATTGGAGAAGAAGAACTATTTTTCTTTTCATTGCTTTCTTTGCTGCTCATGCATTGATGCTTTCCCATGTGGTAGTTGATGACAATTTTAAGGAAGATTTGAATTTTTACTACAAACACAAATCATATCCGAAGAAAGAAGACAATTACTACAGATACAAATCTTCTCTAAAGAAAGAAGTTGACTACAACAAATACAAATCATCTCCTTCTCCTTGTTCCTACAAGTCCCCACCACCTCCATCCCCATTCCCTCCTCCTCCTTATTACTACAAGTCCCCTCCTCCTCCCTCCCCATCTCCCCCCC
>ML792149.1:101438-144471 GCA_009831015.1 Picea engelmannii | reverse complement strand
CCACCCTATTACTACAAGTCCCCTCCACCACCTACTCCTTCTCCTCCTCCTTATCACTACAAGTCTCCTCCTCCACCATCCCCATCTCCGCCTTCCCTATATTACTATAAGTCACCCCCTCCTCCAACCCCATCTCCTCCTCCACCATATTACTATAAATCTCCACCACCACCATCCCCATCACCTCCTCCACCATATTATTACATGATTTTACTAGTGTAAATTAATTTGTTATGATATTTTTCTTTTGCACTGAATTCATGATCTTCCTCCACAGGGGTGGAGCTCAATGGAAGTGTTGCATAACTACTTACTAGGGTTCAAGCGACAACGTGGTAATACATCTTAAATTCATAAATAAATGTTGTGCGATACGATAGAGATGGATAGATGGAGAACATTTCTACATGTGATCTATCTATCTATGTCTCCAAATAAGCATGATTTTGAATGTCATTAGAACATAAAACTTTGTCCCATCTTTAATTTAAGTTCAATGGATCAACAACTTATAGATTGTAATAACCTAATTCCCAATAAAACATGGGATTATGACAAGAAACACATGTCTTTGAGATTCTAACCAGAAGCACATGTCTTTGAATGTGGATAAAAAATCTTCGAGAACTCCCCATAAAATTTCAAAATAGTAATATGTCTTTTGATTTTACAAATTTTTCCATTAAAAAGATGTATAATTCGATAGGAAAAATTATATATACAATGATCTCTAAAAATATTTTCTTGAAACCTCTATTTTAAGTTTAACATATTTTACGTTGGACTTTTTATTTGCACTTCTTAAGCCATGTTGTGTCACTTGTATTCAACATCCTTTGGAAGCTTGGTGGTGAAAATACACAAT
The DNA here is from genome assembly GCA_009831015.1 of Picea engelmannii. Classification (NCBI taxonomy): domain Eukaryota; kingdom Viridiplantae; phylum Streptophyta; class Pinopsida; order Pinales; family Pinaceae; genus Picea; species Picea engelmannii. The sequence continues at coordinate 143,606 of ML792149.1, read as the reverse complement.
ATTAATCGAAATTAAATGAAAAATGATAAGAAGATTTTAGAAGGTGAATATGACTACATAAATACTTTATTATATATAATTTTTTATGAATATCTTATAATCCAATGGTGAGGTTTATTGGTAAGGTTCATTTATGAATACTAACTTTAATTTCATTAATCTTTATTTAAAAACCAAGGAAGTTGGAATATATATTGTATTTATGGTGATGGTGAGCCAAGGGTAAGCAACAATGCTAATATGGAATGGGTGTTGCATATTACAAGTGGTCATGTAGAAGGGATAATCGTGCCTTAAATAGGTCATGATGACATACGAGAGGTGACTCAACTTGTTTAGATTGTGATAGAAACAAAGAGACATTGATTAACCAAAATGGGATATCCTTGAAGGACAAAGTGTGTCTTAAAAAAAAAGATGTCCATGTCTATAATCAATGATCCTTTATGTGTTAACATGTGGATGAAAGTATGATGTCTCAAAAAGAAGTTACTTGTGGAGAAGAGTTAACTCCAAGAAAACAAGCATTAACTAACCCAAAAAAGATAAAAAAAATACACCTTTGATGAAGGTCTGTCTTAAAAAGGGGTACCCATATGTTTGGTGACTTTTTCTAATTAACTTGTGAACAAAAACATGGTGTTTTAAAAGGATGTCACTTATAAAGGGTAATAGACAAATCCTTTTAAGACAACCTAAGGTGCAAGGATAAGGATTCCATGGAGTTGTACCTATAAGAGAGGCAATAATTTCATAATTTCATGAAGAAGCGGTCTCAATAACCATTGTAAAAATAAAATTTTGGAGAATTTTAATAAGTATAACCAAAAGTTGTAAAACTATTTAAAGATGCAAGAATCATAAATACTACAACTGATCCAGGTGGATATTGGTGGCCACCCACCTATTCCACTTGGACCCCCACCATTGCTTCTTTCAGTTTTTCAGTTTCCGCACATTTTACTATTTTTAGTAGTTTTTCGAGTCCTGAACTTCCGGAGCTGTTTTGAGGCCTTAAACGACGTTTTTTGGGAAAACGGGGAGCAACATGGATCGTAGATCAATTTTTCTCACCCAAAAGTTGTAGTCCTTGGATAGATCTTTCTAACGAGGTATGGAACGCATCAAACAGAGATCGTATGCCAAAGTTACGTCCCTGGGAAGTTGATGTACCAACTTACCCAAACGGGGCCCATAGTCTTGGTGTTTCATCTCCTAGGATTAGGTCTTTGGATGTTTAGGGTTTTCCATTATTTTTCAATAATAATATGCCTTCGAGCCTCATTGTAACATAGTTTAGAGGCCAGTAGCCGACACATCTCTTCTTAGAGATAAGCTACCAGCGCCCTAGCTAGTTTATTTTCATTCTATCTATAAGCATATTTCAGTCATTTGTTATTAATGAAATGAAGTCTTATTTCCGTTGCATCTCTGTGTTTATGTGTATTTATGTATTTCATTGTGTTCCTACATAAATCTGGATCAGTGGTATCAGAGCGATCTGCTCATTCTCGATCCTTCTTTGCATGTCCCCAACGAGGTCGGGGTATAAGGAGTTGGGGCTCGATTTGGTTGAACCTTTGCAAGATCAGCCTCACAAACCCCGATGATCGCCCATGGGTGAAGAAAAGAAAGATGAAGGAGCAGGAGATCCTATCAAAATGTTGCTAGAGGAGGCCCTCGAGAAACAAAGGAATGCGATGATGGACAACTTTGCCCAGATTCTTCAATGGATTCCCACTGGCAGCGCATTGACATCCAACAACCACTCTGGAGGTGCTACTCCTTTTAAGGTACAAGTAAACTTTGACATTCCCATATTTGAGGTCCAAATAGATGCAGATGTCGTAGATAGATGGTTGAATCTATTAGAAGGATATTTCTCGGTTCATGACTTTTCTGACCGAGAAAATATTATTTTTTCACTCCTCAAAGCCACCCCCATGTCAAGGACTGGTGGGAAACCTACTCGGAGCAAGAGGGCAAGGAATAACCCTCTCTGTTCTCGGTCGCACCCACTTGGAATTCTTTCTGAGACGCCATCAAGGAACAATATTATCCCATGGGGAGCTATGAGGACAAATACATACAATGGACTACGCTGCAGCAACAAAGGGACCAAGATGTGCATGAGATGACGAATCTGTTTCATACCCTACGCACAAAGTTGGGTATCAAAGATTCAAAGAAACATTTGGTTTTAAAGTACCGCAGTTGTCTGCACAGATACATTCAGGAGGAAATGGAGTTCCTTGACATCTCCTCGCTTGGTGTGGCATACCGATATGCTGCCAAGATTGAGCAAAAGTTCAAACAGAAGAAGCAAGACTTTGGGTATGCAAATCAGAAGCAAGGGAAAGGTACCCCCAAACCATAGAACAAAGGACCAAGCCAAGGCGGGGCAGCCTAGGACAAACCGCCAAAGCCATAAGAAAAGAACAACACCACGAAGCCAAAAAAGGACACGGGGAAGTGGTGTGAGTTCCATAAGAGCTCCACTCACAACACAAGTGAGTGTCGAGCCAAGCAGTCACTGATAGTTGAGTTGAAGGCTTCTGAATCGGATGCATGCTCCAACTCTGAATCAGAAATAGACAAGGGGAATGACAGGGGGAAGCAGATTATCGATGCAGAGCCCAACGCCACCATTGCCACCATGAAGATCCAGAATGAGGAACCAGAAGATCCAGAGGAGGCGGAGCGTCTCTTCCATTCCAAGATGTGGGTAAAGGGTTCCCTGTTGCAGTTCATTGTCGATAACGGAAGCCAGAAGAACCTCATCTCGGTAGAGATTGTGAAGCGGTTGGGCTTGCCGACCACAGCACACCCACAACCATACACCATCGGGTGGTTGCACCAAGGACGGGACCTCCACATCAGTCAACAATGTCGCCTTCCCTACAACATCAAGCCCTTCACGGATGAGGTATTATGTGACATTGCTCCTCTCGATGTTTCTGATGTATTATTAGGCCAACCATACTTGTGGAAGCGACATGTTGTGTATGAGTCTAGGCCTTGTGCTGTTATTATCACTTTGGGAAATAAGCTGTACAGGATACCGAAGATAGCACCACCTACCACCATCTCTTTGGTTACTGCAAAACAATGCAGTAAGCTCATTTCCAAAACCAGGAAATTTGTTTTCCTGATGATCCGCCCTCGGGGAAAGAGGAAGACTGTGGCCATGACCTCCAGACAGGGCCCCGCGGCATGAAAACAACAGATGGATAAGGTCGTGGAGGAGTACGAGGACATCTTCACCTCCCTCGCAGGGGTGCCTCTACACTGCCAGGTCAAGCACCCCATAGATCTGACCCCAGGTGCGCCACTGCTCAATGGACCCATCTACCGATGCTCTATCATGGAGAATGACGAAATCAAGAGGCAAATTTAGGAGCTATTGCAGAAAGGTCACATCTGGCCGAGTTCATCGCCCTGTGGGAACCCGATCATGTTGGTGCAGAAGAAGGATGTGAATTGGAGACTATGCATTGACTATCGGGCACTAAACAAGATCACTGTCCGGAATAGGTACATGATCCTAGAGATTGATGACCTTCTGGACCAACTCAAGGGGGCAAAATATTTCAACAATATTGACTTGAAGTCTGGGTATCACCAGGTACCAATCGAACCCTCTGATGTGTGGAAGACTGCATTTAAATCCAAGGAGGGCCTTTTCGAATGGTTGGTCATGCCTTTCGGGTTGACGAATGCCCCTGCAACCTTCATGAGGCTAATGGACGACATCCTGCGGCCATTCACCAACTCATTTGTAGTGGTGTACTTGGATGACATTCTGATCTTCAGCCAGACTTGGGAAGAGCACCTCCACCACATCCGACAGGTCCTCCAAACATTGCAGCAACACAATTTGTGTGCCAATTTGGACCATCTTTGGCCCTACTTTCCACCTCTACTAGACACATCCAACATGGCAGAACAACTCACATCAACAGAGTTAAATCCAGACTGCATGGAACAAGCTAGAACTGATCAGATCATGGATACACATATCAAGCACACCCGAAAACAAAGGATACCACTATATCGATTTGTCAAAGCAGGCCAACTCCTTCACCAAGGCAAGTGGCTCACCAGGGACCAAGTTCAACAGAAGTTTCCTCATCTCATGGAGGGACTCAAATCAATGGGGACCATTGCTTCCTAAGGGGGGAGGAATGATCCAGGTGGATATTGGTGGCCACCCAACTATTCCACTTGGACCCCCACCATTGCTTCTTTTAGTTTTTCAGTTTCCGCACAGTTTACTATTTTTAGCAGTTTTTCGGGTCCTGAACTTCCGGATCCGTTTTGAGGCCTTAAACGACGCTTTTTGGGAAAATGGGGAGCAACATGGGTTATAGATTATGTTGCTCATCCAAAATTTGTAGTCCTCGGATAGATATTTCTAACGAGGTATAGAACGCATCAAACGGAGATCGTATGCCAAAGTTACATCCCCAGGAAGTTGATGTACCAACTTATCCAAACGAGGCCCATAGTCTTGGCGTTTCATCTCCTAGGGTTAGGTCTTTGGATGTTTAGGGTTTTCCATTGTTTCTCAATAATAATAGGCCTTCGAGCCTCATTGTAACACAGTTCAGAGGCCAGTAGCTGACACATCTCTTCTCAGAGATAAGCTACCAACGCCCTAGCTAGTTTATTTCCATTCTGTCTGTAAGCATATTTCAGTCATTTGTTATTAATGAAATGAAGTCTTATTTCTGCAGCATCTTCGTGTTTATGTGTATTTCTGTATTTCGTTGTGTTCCTACATAAATCCGGATCAACAACACTATCACAATAGATACCAAAATTACGAAAAAACACACAATAAAAGAAAACAACTACAATATAGTATTGTGTTGAATATATATATATATAGGAAATACAAACAATCACATTGAACTTAGAGGTTTAAAATCAATGTTGAGCTATGGGTAGCATAGGTTTTCAAAATATTTTCCACAATAGAGAGTTTCTTAACCTTCTAAGTCATCAAAACTATGATGATCTTGGAACACTTTTCTTAATTATTTTTTAGCACATAAATAAATTTTTAAATAAATCCAAATAATCTCTTATATTTCTTAAGGTTCAATAGACCAATTTTAATTTCAATGAATATTAATCATTATCATTATCATCATCATCAAATTATATTCAAAATTTTAATTTCAATCAAAATTAAATAATTAAAATCAATGATAAAACCAATCTTATATTTCTTAAGGTTTAATAGACCAATTTTAATTTAATTTCAATGAATATTAATCATTATCATTATCATCAATTTATATCCAAACTTTTAATTTCAGTTAAAATTAAATAATTAAAATTAATGATAAAACCAATCAATGTGATCCTGTTCTCTCTATTTTTAATATCAAAAAGTTCAAACATCACACTCACCATTTAATAATTCTTCAGTGTTGATGAGAAATAAATATAACTTTTTTCAAACTTATAATTTAATGGAGTTGTGGGCACTTGTATTTTGTGATGGATAATGAAGTATGCTCTTTAGAGTGTTTGTTGTTGCGTTAAATGATATGAAATGATATGAGTTGAGCATCGATTAATTTGGATATGATGTTAGTTGAGTTGTGTCTTAGGGGCACATTGGTATTGGTATTAGTAGTTGATAATTATTTATTTTTGAGTTATAATTAATATATATATATATATATATATATATATATATATATATATATATATATATATATATATATACCCCGGATGGGGTGCCACGCGGCTATTTGGTGACAGCTGGAGATGCACTCGGTCTAGGCTTAAATGCCGAGGGCCGCCACCCACAAGCTAGCATTAACGATGGGGGACGGCCTCTGCAGCAGACATAGGATGGAAGTACTCCTCCCTCGCACGTTCATTAACAATCACAGCGCACTCGGGATGGGAGAGGTTAAGTATGGGTAGATGACCTCGGCTCCTGGCTATGTGAATTTCTATATGCCCGGACAGAGCAGGTCTGCACCTGCCTCGGCTCTAATTCTCGCTGGAACGCTCTGGTGCAGCCCAGCTTCTTTTGCGTCCAGACTCTCAGCACTTTCGGTGTATCTTTCTCTGTTTAATGCGAGACAGGTTAAGCTTGCTCGTGCCCTGCAAGTAAATTCACTTTCGTCTTGGCTCACCTGCCTTTTACTGTATTCGCTCTGTTCTCTCACCATGGCTCGGAAAAGAGGTAGACCTCGTCGTGGCGCGGCCTGGGATGCACGCAAGGCGCAGCGGCGACGGAGAGAGCAATTGGAGCGCGCCTTGTCTCTGGAGACCTCCATTATCAGGAAAAAAGCCAGGGCAGAGAAGCTGGCGCTTCTCGCCACCATAGCTGAACCAGGAGCCGGTTGTAGCCGTGACGTTAAGACCAATACCCCGGAAGACCGGCAGGATGCTGGAACTGAGGAGGAGTTTCCACCCTGCGTAGTGGTGGAGGATCCGTTCATGGAGGATTTGACGATAGTGGCAAAGACTCGTACCACTGAGGCGACTCATCAGGAGCAACGCACTCCCATCCCGGCACAGGACGACTACATCCCCGGCTGCATTGTGGAAGAAATTCCCTGGCCCGGCGACGACAATGTCAGCAGCCATGACATACAGGCGAAGGAAGCAGGAACGATGGGTGCAAAGGTTGTTGTGGAGCAGAGGGAGTTCGATGTTGGTTCTGGAGTGGCGACAGACTCGGTGGATGTGAGTGGCAGCTTGCATGGCTCTCTCCTCCGGGAAGAGCACCTGGCTCTTGTGTTTGACCTTCGTGGCCACATGTCTGACCTGGAGCTTCGGGCCCGCATCATGGGACAGCGCATGGACATGCTCCTCGACGCTTTCTTCAATGCACTTGCTAAGCGGAAATGCCCCCTCTGCGCGCAAGCTTTTGCCATCCCGACTGGGTTCACGTGGCAGAAGGGCGAGGACGACAGGCCACTTGGCACCTGGGTTTTTATGCTATTGGTTCCTAGTTTACTTTGTTAATGTTTTATGTATATTTGGACTGTAGTCATCTGTTCTGGTTTCCTCCGGGCAGGACAGATGCTACTTTGTTTTACGTTTTATCATGCTACTTGGTTTTACGTTTTATCATGCCACTCTGTTTTACCTATGCTGGTTTCCGGTTATCGGCAGCATTTTTGGTAATTCCAGGCTTACTTTTTTGTACATTCTGCAAAAGTTTTTTGCCTCTCTAATATAGCAGGTTCCACCTTTTTTATTTAAAATATATATATATATATATATAATTTAGAGAGTATTATAATTATAAACTTTTAGATTAGAAAGTTTGGGGAAAATTTTATAATTTTTCTTTATTTTAAGGATGGTAACTAAATTAAGTTTTAGAATTTTCAGGGTATATGGATGGTCAACAACAAGGCTTAAATTCATTAGAATGTTATACTCATTAAGAATTCAACATGTCACTTATATAAATTAATCTGAATAAAGATGATAATAATCACTCCTCCCAAGTATCCAAATTAAACACAATTAACACACATATAAAACTTTACCATTTTAAAAAATAATTTTTAAATAAAACTTTTAAATCTACTCCAATATAAATTGACATTGTAAATATTCCATAAATTAAAAGTGTAAAAAACTATTATAAATGTAATGGAAAATATATTATCAGAATTGAAGTTAAAATTTTCTATTTTCATAGATTAAAAATAACAATTAATTAAAATAGATAAAGTGGAAAATATTATATTATTATCAAAGTTAAATAGTATAGAAAAATAATATCCATTTTAGCTAAAATATTTAACATGTTATAAAGGTAGAAATAAAACTTACATTAATGTTAAAATTATTAGAATTTTTGAATCGTAAATATATTGGATTATATGTTTGATTAGATTTTCATTATTTTTAAAATACACGTTTCAAATTAGATTATATGTTTGATTATATTTGCATTATTTTTAAAATACACATTTCATTATGTGCTTGATTATATTTGTATTAATTTTAAAATACACATTTCAAATTATTTGTAGGATTCCACCCACCCCCACCTTCATATGAGGATGAGGATGAGGGTGGGGTGGGGGGAGTATATGAGAAAACTTATTTTACCCTCATATGAGGGTGGGGTGGGGGGAGTATATGAGAAAACTTATTTTACCCTCATATGAGGGTGGGGTGAGGGGAGTATATGAAAAAACTTATTTCACCCTCATATTTGACCAATTCATACACATGTTATTGATTTAAATTTAAATCTTTATTGTAAAAGTGTCAAAATTTAACCACTAAACCATATTGTAGTTAACATGGCTTTCTTTGAATTTATTTGAGCATGTGTAGTTTCTCAAAGTTGATCATCAAAGGTAGGAGCATAGCGTAAAGCGTGGAATTTTGATTTCATATAATGTAATGATGAACTTGCGACATAGACTTGAAAGCCCATGCCAAAACTTATTTTCCCTCAAGAGTCGGTCACTTTAGCATATCCCATCCATGGGAGTTACCAAATACATGAGATATTGAATATTTGGACAAGGATCTTCTCACATAAGACATTAGGGAAGATAACATGTATATATCACTCCACTCTCAATACATATTATTTGGCAATTTAAAATTTATGAGAAGTGATAAGATCATTAAGTTGATCATCTTATGATAGTTGAATGGATGATTTAAAATGGATAAGGACAAGAGAAAGGTGATAATACTTAATACCTAGGTGCAATTTGATAATTAATAAGGTTATATAAAATATTAAAGACAATACAAATGTAAAAGTGAAAAAGATAGAAGAGATGAAAAACAAGAATTAAATAAAATAGAAAATGAAAATAGGAGAGAAAAGACTAAGGAATGGGAAGTTAAAGGTCAGGTCTATTGGCCTTCCCATTACCCCAACTCTCCCTATTTCTTCTTGTAGTTTCACTCTCAGAGGGATTTTGGTTGAGTATTAGCTAGATATAACTGGAATAAGAGTAATGAGAAACCATTGGATGCTAATTTTCTCTTTTGGGTTTCTAGGGTAAACATTATGTTTGTGTGATGAAATTTTATGAATGCATGTGTTAATTGTTCTGCTTGAGTTATTGGTGATTTCTTCATGTTTAAAATGATACCGATAATTGGATTGATGGTTGTGATGAAGAAATTCCACTCTAATACATTATATGTTCTCACAAATTTGTTTTCCTATTAATACTCTAAGGTGAGAAGAACATACTTAGATCCATTAATAATATAAAAAGAATGATGATTTCTACATCATCATTCATCTCCATGAGAATGTATAAATCCATGTTGTGTTTCAGAGTTTGAACATCGATCCATCACATCATAGAGATTAAGGTCAGCTAGAAGGTTTAATCATGATGGAATGTTAGAGCTTCTTCGATAGTAGAAGAACTATTCTTCTTCTCATTAATTTCTTCACTGCTCATGCATTGACGCTTTCCCTTGTAGAAGCTAATGATAGCTTTGAGGGAGACTTAAACTTCTACTACAAATACAAATCATATCCAAAGAAGGAAGGGGAATACCACAGATACAAATCATACAAATCATCTCCCTCTCCTTATTCCTACAAGTCCCCACCACCACCATCCCCATCACCTCCTCCTCCCTAATACTACAAATATTTGCCACCTCCATCCCCATCCCCTCCTCCACCCTATTAATACAAGTCCCCTCCTGCACCATATCCATCTCCTCCTCCTCCCTATTATTAAAATTATCATCCTCCTCCCTCTCCACCTCCTCCCCCTCCCTTTTACTACAAGTCCCCTCCTCCAATGTCACCATCTCCTCCCCCTCCATATTACTACAATGATGCTCCTCCTCCTCCATATCACTACAAGTCCCCTCCACCACCATCTCCATCTCCTCCTCCTCCTTATTATTACAAGTCCCCACCACCCGCATCTCCTTCTCCTCCTCCTTATTACTACAAGTTCCCACCAGACCCATCTCCTTCTCCTCCTCCTCCATATTACTAGAAGTCCCCACCACCACCATCACCATTCCCTCCTCCTCCCTATTACTACAAGTCCCCTCCACCTCCATCCCCATCTCCTACACCTCATTATTACTACAAGTGCCCACCACCCCCTTGTCCTCCCCCTCATCCTCCCTATTATTGCAAGTTCCTTCCACTACCATCACCATCCCCTCCTCCTCCTCCCTATTACTACAAGTCCTTTCCACCTCCTTCCCCATCTCCTCCTCCTCCCTATTACTACAAGTCACCTCCAACTCCCTCCCCATCCCATTTCCCACCATATTACTATAAGTATACTCCACAACTCTCTCCTCCTCCTCTTACTTATAAATATAAGTCTTCTCCTCCACCCTATTACTACAAGTCCCCTCCACTACCCTCTCCTTCTCCTCCTCCTACTTATTACTACAAGTATCCTCCTCTACGATCCCCATCTTCTCCTCCCCCATATTACTACAAGTTATCCCCCCCTCCTCCATACCCATCTCCTCCTCCACTATATTACTACAAATCTCCACCACTACCATCCCCATCACCTCCTCCACCATATTACAAGAAGTCCCCACCACCACCATCCCCATCTCCTTCTCCACTATATTACTACAAGTCCCCTCCTCCTCCCTATCCTTCTCCTCCTCTGCCATATTACTCTAAATTTCCCTCACCACCATCCCCATCCCCTCATCCTCCCTATTACTACAAGTCTCCATCGCCACCACCAATCTACTAAGGAGAAGACAAAGGTATTTTTAATATTATTGCATTTTTTTGTGAATTAATTTGGGTGCAACTAGCTACTTATAATGACATGGGTTTTAATTGGATTTCCATATATTAGAATACAATTTTTTAGTATATAATTATTTTCGCATATCCCCATGAGAAAATTGGTTGACTCGACTATTTCCAACAAGGCATAATGCCTAGGAAGGTTGTGGGATCCATTTCCAATGAGTCTTGTAGGGTTACTATCTATTATTTCCATTGGTATAACATTGTTCTCCATTTGGAAACCTATGGAACTATGGACAAATCATTGTTTCTACTATTCCCACTAGTGGTTAATACCGATCTCTATCCAAAAACTTGATCACTATACCAAAATCCTTCCTCATTCTTCCATTAAGTGCAAGAGATTGTGGGGTGAATTTATTTCTCTTGAAAAAAACATGATTTCACATGATTTACTAGTGTAAATTAATTTGTTATGATCTTTTGATTTTGCAATGACTTTATGATCTTGTTGTACCAAGGGAGAGAAGGTCAAATGGAAGTGTTACCGAACTAGTTACTAAAGTTCAAGCGACAATGTGGCATTGCATCTTAAATTCAGAAATAAATGTTGTGTGATACAATAAAAATGAATGTATAAATAACAACTCAACATTTCCACCTATGATCTATCTATCTATGTGTTCGAGCAACTGTGATTGTGAATTTTATTAGAGCATAAAGATTCATCCATTATTTAATTTAAAATTCAGTTGATCAACAACTTACTAATTGCAATAACCCAGTTCCCTTTTAATAAAGACTGGTTAATTTTTTAACAACAGATAGAACTTGGGATTCCAATAAGAAACACATCTTTGAAAGTGGATAAAAAATATTTGAAAACTCCAAAGGAAAATTAAGAGAGAAATATAACCTTATGATTTTCCAAACTTTTACATTAAAAGACTATATTTAGTTGGAATAAAAAATGTATAAGTACAATGATCTCTCAAAACATTTTTTTCTAACTTCTATTTTAAGTTCAACTTAATTATGTTGGAATTCTTATTTTCACTTTTTAAGTGAACTTCTTATCTCCAAGATTTGGTGTAAATGTCTTCATACAAAAGTGATTTTTTTTATGAGTTAATTACATTTATAAATTATAACCTTAGTTGATATAAGCCATTGGTATGAACTATTATGGCACTTGTAATTACATTTATAAAGTATAACCTTAGTTGATATAAGCCATTGGTATGAACTATTATGGCACTTGTATTCAACATCCTTTAAGTTTGGTGGTGGGAAGACACACTATTTCTCTAGGTTAAATGGGAAAATGTTAAGAAGGTTTTATAAGGTGAGTATGACTACATACAAAATATTTATAAATTCTTATGAATATCTTGCATGGTAAGGTTTATTCTTGAATACAAAGCATAATTCTAATTTCATTAATCTTTATTAAAAACCAAGGGATTTGGAATAACTAATGTATTTATGGTAAGGGGAAATGTGAATATGGAATGAGTGATGCACCTTACACATGGAAATATAGAAGGGATAACCATGCCTTAAATAGGGTCATCATGACATAAGATAGGGTGGCTCAACTTGTTTATATTGTGATAGAAATAGAGAGACATTAATTAACCAAAAGGTGATACCTTTGAAGGTGAAGGTGTGTCCTAAAAAATATATTCCCATGCCTACAATAAGTGATTCTTTATGTGTTAACCTATGGATGCAAGCATGATGTATAAAAAGTAAGCTACTTGTGGAGAATACTTAAGTCCAAGAGAAGAGGCATTAACTAACCAAAAAGGGAACACTTTGGTGAAGGTCTCTCTTAAAAAGGGGTGCCTATGTTTGGTGGGTTTTTTTTGTTTAACTTGTAAACAAAATATTGGTGTTCCAAAAGGGTGAGACCTATAGAGGGAAATACAAAAATCCTTTTAAGACCACCTAAGGTGTAAGGAAAAGGACCTCCTGGAGGTGCACCTATAAAAGAGGCATTATTGCACATCTTCTAAAATGAAGGGGTTGTTGGAAAGTTGGTTTTCATTGATGTCAACCCTTGGAGATTGATCTTGTAGATTGATGTCAACCCTTAGAGATTGATGTCAACCCTTGAATCAATTCCGGTAGAAAATTTTGGTAGCCCCAAAGGTGTGGTTAAGGAACCCAATTTTGTATGAGGAATAAAGACATGCATATCAATGAATTTGTTGGTAATACTATCATGTATGGATAGTACATGTTGTGCCATTTCCGATGATATGTGGTACGTCACGTAGTTCCTCATGGTTGAGGAGATATGGCTTTGTGAAGTTGGAGGACCCTCAAGAATATTCTAGAATCCCCTATCAAGTCAACAAAGAAGTCAATTATTCTAGAAGATCCTAGAAAGTAATCAAGCAATTTACTAGTGAAAGTGGTTGAAACTAGGAGCTAATCATGAGTAAAGTTGTTGAAATAAGAAAATAATTAAAAATTAATTAGTTACAACAAGAAGTTGTGATTTTACTAATTATGGGTAAAGTAGTTGCAACAAGAAAGTGGGTTAACCTTAAAAGAGGGATGTTGGGTAAAATAGTTAGAAGATGACCCCTAAAGGAAGGCACTTGGAGAGTATAAATAAGAGAGAAAGAGACTCCCATTATCACCTATTGAGCATATTGAATATCTTATGAAGTTCTTTTGACAGATATTATTGGCATCCACAAGTTACAAGAATGAAGGGCGCATCCGTGAGTTACATGAAGGAAGGACACATCTGTGAGTTACAGGAACGAAGGAAAAATCCATGAGTTACAATAAAGAAGGGCACATCAGTGAGTTATAGAAAGGAAGAGTGCATCCACGAGTTACATGAAGGAAGAGTGCATTTGCAATTTACAGGAAGGAAGAGCACATCCATGAGTTACAGGAAGGAAGGGAGCATATGTGAGTTACATGAAGGAAGGGCGTGTATATTTGCAAGTTACAATAAATAAGGGTGTGTACATCCGCGAGTTACATGAAGTAAGGGTCATAGATCTATTAAGGAAAACTAAATATCAGAATATCAACTTCATCAGGTCAGTTACAAATGTAAAAGGTATGTTAGTTTATGTGTTATGGGGTTGCATTTTGGTGACATTGAGGAGCGTGCTTGAGGAATGACTGTGTGAGGTTTGGTATTCCCTCTTGGATGTGATGTATCTGTTTTAGAGTATGAATTGAGGTAGATATGTTGAGGGACATTGTTGGTGCACATCTAGGTTATATTGGTATATCTTGTGGTGCATTGTTAGATGCATTTCTTGGTGTTATTGGTAATATATGATCTATGAGATTAGATATGGTTTTGTTTGATGCACATGTTGGTGATGGTCGTGAGTTGTTGTGAGTAGTTTCAGTTGATGCACATCTTAGTGATATTGTGCATATGGTGATTGATCTTGGTGATTAGATTTGGTTTGGTTGATGCGATTGATGTGACAAGTTGATGTTGAGTTATTGTGATAGGTTATTGGTATAGGTTGTGATAGGTTGTTGTACAGATTGTGATAGGTTGTTGATGTACATGGTTGGAACATGGTATGGTATAGTATTGATACTTGGTATAGTTGATGCATTTGTTATAGTACATGTTTGATGGTACATGTTGAGGTACAGGTTTATGCATGGTACATGTTGGTACTTGGTTGATACACATATTTTGTGATGGTATGTGGTGTTCTTGGTACATGCTTGGTAGAGGCTTGTGGTGGTGATGTTAGGCATATGGTTTGAGATATGCTCTTGGTGATATTGGCATGAGTTGCATGCATTTGAGAGTGGATTTGGTTTTGTGGATGAGACAATGATAGTGACATGTTGTATACAGTGATAGGTTGACAATGACAGAGTGACAGTGGCAGTATTAGTTATTTGGCACTTATTTTCCAGGGCGATTGGATGGGGCAAGGAAAGGGGGTAGTATCCTCCTTTCGGTTGGAGCCGAAGAATTAGGGAGTTGGAGCTTCCTTCAGGTTGGAGCCTGAGAGCTAGGTGGTTGTAGCCACCTTTTGTTTGGAGTCAAAGAACACATGGGGTTGTAGCATCCTTCTGGTTGGAGCCAGAGAATTAGGGAGTTGTAGATTCCTTCAGGTTGGAGACTGAGAATAGGGGGTTGGAGCCTCCTTCTAGTTGTAGCTAGAGAATTGGAAGTTGGTTCTTCCTTGAATGTAATTCTTCTGACATATAAGAAAATAATTATGTGGTTTTTTCTCGCATTGGGTTTCTTTCAGGTTGGGGAGAATTTGGGGAGTTGTAGCTTCCTTCAGGTTGGAGTCTATAAATAGGGGTTTGGTGCCTCCTTCTATTTGGTGCTAGAGAATTTTGGAAGTTGGTTCTTCCTATGAACGTAATATTTTGATAAATAAGAAAGAATTTCGTGGTTTTCTCCCATTTGGGTTTCCACATAAAAATATACTATACATTGTGTATGATCTGATGCATTGTTGAATGGTATTGTTATATGTTCAAGGCATGTTAAATGCAATAATAAGTGAATGAATTTTTTTATAATTTAATGTTTACATATGCTATAAAAAGTGCTCAATATTGATTCACTCCCCCTCTCAATATTGGTGAATATTCCAACAAAAACTTCCCCATATCGATCTTTGGAATGAAGTAGTTCATTGGTGTTGACATGAAGCCTTGATGATGTGGATCTTGAAGTGATAAATAATCATGATTATGGGACCAAATCTTTGTTTCCTTTACATTTTCATGATTTCCTTGCATTTTGATATTTCCAATAGGGAGTCTCATATCTAGAGCATCTAAGATCATGCAAGACATGGAATTTTGCATTCCAACATATTATTTTCCATATGCTCTCTATTTTCATCCATATTATTTTCCATTTCCTTTTTAAGGTATTCCTGGGAATGTGATAAATCCATGGTTTCAACATACTAGCACTCATTTCATCAGCTTGGTTTTTTAATTTGGTTAGCTTGTTTTCTATGTCTTCACTTTTTTCATATGCCATGTTTGATTTTTTATGAGGAGTACCACTATTATTTCTTGTATAATTGTTGGCATAGGGGAAGACCTAGGGTTCAACGCTACAACAATGCACCAACAAAACCCTAATTGTCGGCCCTTTCGGCAACACCTGCAAAGCAGATGAAGTCTCACCCGAGGTAGAGGCAGAGGTGGTTGCAGGACTCCAGTGTCTGCAACCTTAGATGGGACATAGATATGTGATTGTAACACCTTAATAGAGAACTTAGAAGTTATAGTTCATCAGTATTAATCTAGTATCTACTTCACAAATAAACCTAATTACAGAGCATTGTAGTATTCAGCTAGATCTACTATATTCAAGCACTAAGCACATCCACATAGGTCAGATCTAGCATTCATCTATATTATTAAGCACATAGCATCAATATATCTACCTATCATTCATCTATATCACAACACTAATCAAGTAAACACATAAACACATCAATATATCGCACAAATCCTAGCAACACAGCATGTACATGGTTCACCCCCACCCTGGGGCTACGTCCACCAACTCTTCTTCTCTTTATTATCTTCAGTTAAGCTTCTTACAGGAACCAAGCATCAAAACCCTACTCCGCATAGGACAGGAGATCTGTGCGCACTCCGCCAAATCCTCCTTCCCGGAGTAGGTCTAGGAACAGATCCTTAAACAGTCTACACACAAAGCATTTACAATCGTTACTTGCACTTAGTACAACTTATAACTCTTTGATCACATAGATCGATCTCTAGCACTTTACAACTACTCTCTTCTTACATCACCTAGCTACTCATTTATACATTACAAAATAGGCTTAAGCATGGGTAAACCCATGGACTGACATTCCCATACCCGTTACATAAGCCCAAAACCCAAAAATCCCTAAAAAGGGGCTGAGATCCCATGATATCGACTTCGTCTTACACTCCACCTTCGACAGCTTGTCAAAGTCCCAAAAATAGGTCGAATATGACCAAGAATCCTCAAAACTTGGTCAAGGGCCAACATGCCCCCAACACTCACCTGTGACTCATCCCAAGTCACTCTGATCTGGGTAGCTCTACTTCAAAATCCTCGAGCTTTTTCAAATTATTACTGTGCCATGACCTCCTGTTCAACGAACTCTTGGATGACTGCTTCATTGATAGGTCCCTTTAGGCATTGTTCAGCTGCAGTGACGACTTGCTCCAATTCTACTCCTTGACCTTTGATCTCTGTGAACAGTTAGAAAGCGTCATCTTGTATGGGTTGTAACCTTTGAGTCACTTCCATGAATCTTCTCTGAATGGTGTGAACCTACTGTTGGGTAGTGCGTTGCTCTTGGGATCACTTCATTCTTTCAACAACTGACAGGGGATTCAACTGCACCTGTATTGTCTCTGTGTGCTGCTTCGCCTCCTGGAGATGTGAATCCAGTGCCTTCAGTTCTGGATTCTTAGTGAGTCATTCATATGTCTGGGCACTGTGATCACTTATTTGCTTGCATTCCATAGAAAGGGCCTTTATTCTCTCGACTGCGCTCCGGGCAGTTGCTTCTCTTTGATCCCTTACATCCTGCGGAGTGTTGGGCACTATGTGGACCTCTAAGTCTGTTATTCTTTTTTGTAGCAGCTGGATAGATTCTGCAAGCTGCTCTACTTGATGCGTGACTCGGTCTTCTGCCTTTAGCTCTAAGCCTGTCACATAGTGGAGGTCTCTATTGACTGCTTCTTTCACTTCAAGTCGCTCTATGAGCAACTATTCTTTTTCTTACTGCATCTGTGTTTTCTCTTCTTCAAACTTTTTCTAGAGAGAAACCTTCTCCTACTTTGTAGCTCGGCGTTGTTCTACGAGTACTCCTTGCACTTACTTCAAGGCTTGGGTGGCTTGTTTTGTTTCTTCTTGTGCGCGATGAAGGAAAGCTACAGTCGCATCTACTAGTCAGCAGAGTTGGGTTGGTTCATCTCCCAACTCTGGTTCTCCTAATGGCAGGGGCATATTGGAGACTGTGCGACTGGAATGAAGGGCTTGTTGTACCCCTCAGAGTTCGACCTCAATTCTGTCGTACATCTCCTCCTATTTTTCTTCTTGTTTCTCCAAGATTTCCTACGAGGCGTTGTTTACAGCTGTAATGATGAAGTCAAAATCATCGACAGTGAGCATAGTCTGCATATTGGTCAATGTGGCTTTGGATTTCTTTCAGGAGGAGGGTTTTGAGGAAGAAACCTTCCTCTTCTTCAACGGATTAACCTCATCTCCGGGCGGTGTTACTTCGCCTTGCTTTTTCTCAGCTTCTTTACCATTTATTTCTTCTATATCATCATCACCCCCTCGACCAGGTGATACTGAAGAAGTCTTTTTTGAGGTGCTTCGTAAGTCTTGGACCTCCTCAGTCTTCTTCCTTCTGTTGGTTTTGGGTGTGTCATGTTATTTGTGAGCGGCCTCCAGGCTGTCCAGTTCGGGGTCAGACATCTCTGCAGGGTCGACGGGGATAAAGAGGTCTGTTGACCAGTCCTTAATAATCTCCTCAATGTATTCTTCCGTGAGCTTGTAGTACAACTGAAGCTGCTTCTTATGTTCATCTTCCTGCATAGTAATATAGATGAAGTTTTGATCTACGTGAAACTTCATGAGGGTTCAAAACCTCTATAGGGTGTTCGATGTCATGCGAGGTTTAGCTTCGATGGCTCTCTTCAGCTGGAGGTAATAGGTGTGAAAAACTGTGTTCGATTGCCACTGTTTTCCCATATCACTTGAGTACCAGAGCGTGGTGAACTTCACAGCGAGCGGTTCGAATGGCTCAATATCCGAGAAGGTCGCACCTTCCGGCATTTCCCAAGCAACAAACATGATGAGGATTAGGAGCCAGCTAAAGTGGAACTCATAGCCCTGATCCTGTGCTTCGTGACAGTCTGATTCCAATTGATTAACTAGGTACTTCTCCCAGTTCATCTGCCAGCCTTCCACGCATTTCCTCGCGAGGTCAACGACAAAGCTTGTGACCTGCGTGGTTCTGTTCTTTCTTACTAGCTTCCCTACAATTAACTGACATGCTAAGCGCACTGCACCATTCTGGATGGAGGCTACCTTATAGCCTCACGTCCCCTTCTCAACATTGTCATATGTATCCTTGATTTTTTGTGCTAGTGTGCTATCTATGGCTTTTCTTGGATAGAAGTACTGCAGATCGGGTCCTTGCATACTTAATCTGGTTATCCTATGGATCAACATCGGATCAACTGTCATACAATAGTATAGCCATAAGTAGTTTCCATGGTAACATGAAAGTAGTAGCTTGACACAGGTGTTAACTTCCTCGTGCCTTCCAAAGTGTGGGATTTTCGTTACATTTAGCAGGGTGGACTGCACGAGGTTCATTGTCCATGGTTGGGGGATTATCTTTGAATTCTTCCACTTTGTCCTGGTCAAGTATTTATACAGGGCGAGCATGCTATGGTTCTTATGATCTCCTAAGTTGAAGTTGCTAAACTTCAATGTTGTGATCTTGTCCTACTATGCTTGAACTGCGCATATCCTCTCCAGGAGGTATGCAGTAACCATAGTGTACTCAAAATCTCTTGGCACATTATCATGACTCACCATGCTGGCTAGAGGCAGGATGTAGTCGAGCAATATGGTCGGGATCAGCTTCGCATTTTCTAGGTCATCTCTGTGTTTGGTTCACTTTTTTGCTGATGGTCAGGATGGTTCAGATTCGCGAGCAGTCGACGGAGAGGCTTGTACTCCTCTCATCGATGATGCTTGTACACCCACAACCATTACTCTTTTTTTCATGAGGTCGATGAGTACCTCCTTAACAGACTCTTCAACTGCGCTAAGTTATTCATACATACATGCTCGTGGTTGAATATCTCAGGTTTGAAGAGTGACTACTCAATGCAACGGGATGGATGGTGATAGCACGATAATCATTGTGTGAAATCAACTAATATGTGGGCTAAGATAATCATGTTTGGTAAAAGTGTTCTCGGTGCAATGATTGACAGAATAAATAGATAACTAGGAAACAAATCTCTCCAATGGGCGAGAAGCCTTCATTACTGCAGTTATGCCATAACTTCAATCTATTCTCCTATTCTTCAATCAAGTGTGTGATCTTCCTAGTCATGAAATCCTTTAGCTCTTTCTTCTTCTGCTCTAGGACTTCTTCTTATTTCCTTCTGGTCTGATCTTGTTCAATCCAAGTTTTTCCGAGTAATATAGCAAATGGGGCATTGTTCTCAATAAATTTAACAATCTCAAAATCTTCCTCTGTCGAAGCTCCATGAGTATTCATAGAGATATGGGTGAGATTTCCACATAGTTTTATCAACTTCCCTCTGAATAATCCCATTCCTCCCCATGAAGGAATCATAGAAATCTTTCCTAAAAGTTCCCAAGTTCTTTTTGTCAGGATATTGACCTGTGTTTCCTCATCCAGAACACAGTCAACGTCGAATTCCCATATTCTTTCTTCTGTGCACTCTTTTTCTTTGAATATCTCTAGTAAGTTGATATGTCGGTGGTCATTCAGGGTTTCTTTCATCTGTAGAAATATTTTCTCTTATTCTTTCCAGGATTCTGCCATGGTATTAGTTGCTTGACCTTCCTCATGGTCTTCTTGTCTCATTTTCATTCTTTCAAGCTTAGCAATCATTCTAGGGCAATCTAAAACTTCATGGTCCGTATCTTTACAACAAAGACAACTAGGTCTTCTACCAGAACATTCCTTAGCCAGATGTCCCTGTCTTCTACAACTGTAACAAACGGTTAATCCTCGTTTTATTTTAAATGATCCCCAACCTTTCCTGTACTGCACACTAGGGTCATAGTAGCTAACCTGCAAAAAACTCTTTCTAGGATCCTGCATCCATTGGTTAGTCCAAACATTCTTTCTATGCATAGGTATAACATATCTTTCATTATTCTTATCAAATCTACTTTTATCAAATCTTTTGTCATCTAGTTGTGCCCTACTTTTCAAGCTAGGACACAACTTGTCAAACATACCTAGATCCATACTTTTGAAACAAAAATTTCCACTTATCTTACCTTTAACAAAGCACAGAGCTTACAGAGCTTACCTTTTTCCCTCATATCAGACTTCTTTTCTTAACACAGAGCTTCACAGGTTAAGTATAATGCTGCACACTAGGGAAACATATCTATGCACAGATCTTTCACGGTTTCAGGTCATATCTTTACACAAAGCTCCTTTTTCCTTAGTTCCTGGCAATCACATTTTTAGGTCCTGACAATGGAACCATTTGTTGGCACAAGGGCAGACCCAGGGTTCAACGCTACAACAACGCACCAACAAAACCATAACTACCGACCCTTTCGACAACACCTGCGAAGTAGATGAAGTCTCACCTGAGGTAGAGGCAGGGGTGGTTGCAGGACTACAATGTCTGCAACCTTAGCTGGGACACAGATCTGTGATTGTAACACCTTAACAGAGCGCTTAGCAGTTATAGTTCATCAGTATTAAACCAGTATCTACTTCACAGATAAACCCTAATTACAGAGCATTGCAGTATTCAACCAGATCTACTATATTCAAGCACTAAGCACATCCACATAGGTCAAATCTAGCATTCATCTATATTATTAAGCACATAACATCAATATATCTACCTATCATTCATCTATATCACATCACTAATAAAGTAAACACATAAACACATCAATATATCACACAAAGCATAGCAACACAACATGTACATGGTTCACCCCCACCCTGGGGCTACGTCCACCAACTCTTCTTCTCTTTATTATCTTCATTCAAGCTTCTTATAGGCACCAAGCATCAAAACCCTACTCCGCATACGACAGGATATTTGTGCGCACTCTACCAGATCCTCCTTCCCTGAGTAGGTCTAGGCACAGAGCCTTAAACAATCTACTCACAAAGCACTTACAATCATTACTTGCACTTAGCACAACTTACAATTCTTCGATCACATAGATCGATCTCTAGCACTTTACAACTACTCTCTTCTTACATCGCCTAGATACTCATTTATACATTACAAAATAGGCCTAAGCATGGGTAAACCCATGGTCTGACATTCCCATACCCGTTATTACATAAGCCCAAAACCCAAAAAGCCCTTAAAAGGGGTCAAGATCCTACGATCTCTGCTTCAGCTTGCGCTCTACCTTCGACAGCATGTCGAAGTCCCAAAAATAGGTCGAATATGACCAAGAATCCTCAAAACTTGGTCAAGGGCCAACAATAACCCTTTTCCATGTAAGAAAAAAATAATTCTCCTTTTTTTTCATCTTTATCACAAATTTTGAATCATAAAAGATAGATCTCCCAATCAAAAGATATGCCAATTGTAAGTTACATACCTTTCAAACCCTTAATTTGGAGTCTGTATGGATGACTGACCTTTTTGCTAATATATATCTAAACTTTGAACCCTTATGAGTATGAAATTTTGTTCTGTAGTACTCTAATACAACTTTTTAAATTCTTGAAAAATTCACAGTACAAACCTTCATTGATAAAATGTCATAGCACAAATACCAGAATGACTTGTTTAAGAATCATTTTAGGATTAGTAAAAATTCCCAACTTCCATAATCTATATATCACAAATTATATTGATTCAATTTATGAAATTTTTTTCACATGTAATTTTATATGTATTGTAGAGATTATAAAAATTTCATAGTCTGAAACTTCATCTAAATTCATTTATAGAAAAAATAAAAAGATGACTCATTTGAGACTAATTTCAGGACTAGTCACAAACCCCAACTTCCACATAATCTAACTTGGAAAATATAACACCCCAAAACCTGAAATTTGGACCAGATGTACTTCACTATGTTTTCTCAGTCTCCAAAACATTTCTTTGTCTGGAACTTCTTAGAAAAAAAATAAAAATTATTGTAAAAATCCCAAGATAACTCCTTTAAAATTGATTTTAGGACGAGTAAAAAACGCTAACTTCCACATGCTATATCTCCTAAAGTGTAATGAAAAAAAATATGAAATTTATACTAGAGGTGATTTGATGCGTCTCCTAAGTAACCTCCAAAGTTCACTATATGAAACATCCCCAAAAAAAAATTATAGTGAAAATTCCAAGATGCCTCAATTGAAGCACTAGATCCCTAGGAT
The DNA here is from genome assembly GCA_009831015.1 of Picea engelmannii. Classification (NCBI taxonomy): domain Eukaryota; kingdom Viridiplantae; phylum Streptophyta; class Pinopsida; order Pinales; family Pinaceae; genus Picea; species Picea engelmannii. The sequence continues at coordinate 120,758 of ML792149.1, read as the reverse complement.
TGATGCTATGATACTAAACATTATGAACCGATGCCTTAATAATGTTAAAAAATCAATGAATGATAGTCCACTTTGAGAGGGAAACCTCATTTTACAATATATTCAATATGAAAGATGAGATATAATGATCCTATGACTAGGTATCCCTGGTACAATTATAATGAAAGGGTGCAATGAAGGGTTCTAGTATACATACAGATATAACACTAGAAATGTAATAACTCAATATATAAGGCATAATAATGGGTTTTATACTTAACATGGGGATTTGTCTAGGATTTAACATAAGACACAAAGATTTTACCCTAGAAACACAAACAAGGAAATCAACATTCCTTGAGCATCTTGCTCCTTGTTGTCTTATTCATTTGATGAATAAAGAGTTACATCAATAACCTTGGTCCAAACCTAAGACAAAATCATCATCATACTCTTTTTATTTACAGAAGAACAACCTTGCATCCAATTCATCTTACATCTACATGACCATTGACATCTTCTTAAAGGATTCATCATCTAATACAATTACAAGACAACTTATTTGTAGGATTTACAACATGAAAAACTCTAAATCATGGCACCCAAAAAAATCAAATATCCATGCAAATAATTGGTTGTAATCCTGCAAGTATCAGGATTTCGTTATAGTCGACTTTAGTCAGTTTAACAATCGACTACCAATTGACCTCCAATTGGTCTTCAGTTCGTTCCCACTCAAACTCCTATCAACCTTCTATTGATTTATCTTTTGAATTCTCATCGATCACTTCGACTTAGACTTTCCCAGTCAATCACTTCGACCTCAACTTAACCATTGACTTGACTTGAGTCGTCGTTCGATTCTTCACCTAGTTGATCCACCTTGACTAGACAATCGGTTGATTGTTCTATAACTACAAAGAATACACCAACCCAACAAATTTGTGGGTCCTCCATTTTCAACAGAGGAAGGTGTAATTGGGATTTTTCAATGAGTGAACCTGTGTGGTTGACAATTGAAATTTTCCCACATCAACAAACATACTTACCAATTTGAGATATATGTCATTCATAATGGGAGGAACACCATATATAGGTTGTATAAATATGGACAAGTCTACAAATTAACCTCCTTTTTTTTCAACTACTTCTTTACTTTATAGATATCAAGCATGTAGACATCTAAGAAAAATAAGATGATAAGTTTCCTTCTTTAAATACTCAATATATTATTTATGTTTTGGAAGAACCTAGATGATTGCCTCATATTCACACCAGACAACACAAAATTGATATGGTTCTAGATACAAACGTGCATGAAGAATCACATGAGCCAAAACAATCACAACCTCCAAATGTTCTTGCACCTTCTCTTTTCCAAGAGAATACTTCACTTATCATTCTTCCTATTGTGGACATAATTTTTATGCATTAAAATCCTACAACTCCACCACATGGTGCGCTATGTTGTTGGAGACACCTCCAAAGTTCATCTCTACACCATACTCTCAAGGTTTCTTTCCATTGATGGACCCACCTTTTTTGTCTATTTAAATTTGTCCTCATAGTCCCTTAATCCATCAATAAGATTGCAATTAGTTTTTGGTATCCTCCAAATTAAGCAAGAAGGACTTTTTGGTCATCATCATCCTTCATATCCTCATTAGTCTTCTAAAAAATATTTGTTTCACCACTTGCTTCTAGATGTGACAATTCTGAAGCAACATGAGTTCAATGGTTTAGTGTAGTCTACTACTTGTGTAGTTCCTATTGTTCATGTGCCTTCTACATCAATGCTTCTCTTTTTTGGTTTCCAATATGTTTCTACATTTTTTTATGTTCAACATGAAGGATCTTCATGAACATTGTTTTAGGAAATTCGTCTCTTTGATACTCTTTGGTAGAGCATCTTGAGATTGGTTTAAGAAAGTCTTTCTACATTGGGACATGGTTCTACACGCACATCTCAATTACATAATACTTAAGGATTATTTTATACTTCATTGGAAGGGTTGTAACTTTAATTAAAATAAGGGATGATTTCCTCTCAGCATGGAGCAAGTGACGAGACATACCTCATAAATATTGTATTCCATTTTATATTTGTATGTATATCGACATGCTTTCCTATTTCTTTTAGAAGATTCCTTTATCTAGAAGCTTTTTTTCTTGTATTTTATTGGAGAAATGGTCAACTTTGATCACTCTTCGTAATTTTGTATTACTACAAATATTCATTAATAGAAAGGAGTTCATAACATGTATAGTTCCAACAATCTTATCTCTTGTTTTTCTTTCATACTTGCTTCCTCCTTGTGTGTGAATATTTTCATTGTTGATAATTTTTCTCATATCATAATTCCAATTCCAAACTTGCAATATAACAAACCAAATAAAATATTGTACCAGTTCCACCAATAAAGTGTTGTAACAAGAAAAAAATCCATGTTATGGGATCTTACTATACACCTAAATCTTAAATATTGTCGTTAATGAAGAAAACCATTGACATTGGGAAGTTTGAATGTCTACAAGGTTTAACCTTCACAACATTTTCACACATCACTTCTTTAATATGATTGTGAATATCACCCACCTTCTCCTTTAAACAATAATTCATATGTCTCACTCTAAAGAAAAAGAAGAATTACATGTACAAGCTTTGCCACTTTGAAACACAATAACTCTTTTCATATCAATATACTTCTAGTTGGAATACTGAGTTGGGGGGGGGGAGTTGAATCAGTATGAGCACTTTTACCACTTTTAGCAACTATATATATATGTGTGTGTGTGTGAAATTTATTAGCAATATATATCATCAATGTATAATGAGAATATAAACATAAGCAACATCACATCAACATCACGTCAAATCTATAATACACCAAAATTTATGTGGAAACACAAATGGGAGAAAACCACATAATGCTTTCTTATATATCAAAGAATACATTCAATGGAAGCACCAACTTCCCAATTCTCTAGCTGCAACTGGAAGGAAGCTACAACCCCCTATTTATAGGCTCCAACCTGAAGGAAGATCCAACTCCCTGTGTTCTCCGGCACCAACCGGGAGGAGGTTACAACCCCCTTTCATTTCCCTGTCTTATCACCCTGAAATATAAGTGTAGACCAACTGTCACTACCACAATCACTGTCTCTGTCACTGTCACCATCACTTCCATTGTCACTACCACTATCACTATCAACCTATCACTGACCAACTTGTCCAACCTCTCAGTGTTACTGATACTCAACCAGAAACTCTCACATGGATCATATAACAAGGACACCTCTCAACTAGATGTCCAACATCACAAACACATGCCTCGACCAAGCATGTACCAAACCATCAACCTGTACCATACCAAGCATCAACTGTGCACCACAACCTATACAACAACACATGCATCAACCATGCACCAACACCTATACAAAAACAAGTGCATCAACCATGCACCAACACGTGTACCATGTACCACAACCATCAATCATGTACATTAACCATGTACATCAACCATAAACCATGTACATCAATCATCAACTATGTACTAACATATGAATCAATGTATAAACTAAAACCTCAAGCATGCATTATAATCAACCAAGATCATATACCAAGTATATGCCTCAAATATATTCCAATATCACAAATATGTGCCTCTAACAATGAACCATAACAACCATATACAATGTACCGAGGATATGTCTCAAGCATAACACCAAATCATGAACCTCAACCATATGCAACCATAAACCAAAATGGGCCTCCAAGATATGCCTTAAGAATGTGTCATACCATACATGAAACAAGTCTAATGAACTATCACATCAACCATGTATCAAACCCTCACTGTTATACAACCTCAACTTGTACCAATTTCTTCAACAATACAACTCAACCAAACTGCCTCAAACATGTACCATATGACATACTTCACACATGTACCACAAGGTATGCCATAAATCATGTACTAAACAAGTATCGAAACTCTCAAGATGTGCATCAAGCATAAACCATAATCTCCAAAATATCACCAAGCCATTACACAATGACATACCTCATAACCTGTGACAACCCTGCTGCATAATCATACTTTGCTTCAACCTGGAACAAGCATCCCCTTTACTTTACTTCATCCTTGCTACCTCATATTCGCTAATAGATCAAGTGTTCACTAGATAGATATTCAATGAACTTGTGTGTGAGAATGAGAGACTTTTGATGTGTATTTATACTCTTCCATTTAATTGCTTTTCAACCACTTTACCCTTAATTAATTTCTTATTGTAACCACTTTACCCTTAATTAATTTTTTGTTACGACTCTTTTACCCTTTTTCCTAATTTTAGGGTAATATTTGTTTTACCCTTTTTCCTAATTTTAGGGTCATAACCATTTTACCTTTTTTTTTTCTAATTTTAAGGTCATAATTATTTTACCCTTTTTCCTAATTTTAGGGTCATAACTATTTTACCCTTTTTCCTCATTTTAGGGTCATAATTGTTTTACCCTTTTTCTTAATTTTAGGGTCAACCTGTACTTTCTTGTTGCAACTACTTTACCCATAATTAATAAACTCATAATTTCTTTGTTACAACTATTTTACCCATAATTAACTTCTTGTTGCAACCAATTTGACTAATAAACTTCTTGAAGACTTTCTAGAGGCTTCTAGAATAATTGACTTCTTGTTGACCTTCTAGGAGATTCTAGATTATTCTTGAGGGTCCTCCAATCTGTACAAAGCCATATCTCCTCAACCGTAACTAGCCACGTGACGTACCACCTATCACTGGAAACAACATGATGTGTACTATCCATTTATGATAGTCTTACTTGCAAATGCATTGACCTTCATGTCTTTATTCCTCGATCGACTTTGGGTTCCATGACCATACCTTTGAGGATACATGTAGACTTCATCAAATGCACCCAACACATATGCTAACATCAACCACTCCATCAATGACATCTAACTATCCATCTATCTCAACCACATATCTAGGGCTTCCAGACTTCTTCAAGGGTTGACATCAATGAAAACCAATTGTCCAAACGAACTTTCCAACACGTCTTCCATATTTCATTTCTATAACTTTGTTCTCTATACATGAATGCATAAATATTGAATTCATCTTAATTCTTAGTATGCTTGAAATGATTCACTTTGAACCTATTTCATAACATTTTTAAAGAAAACTAATCTATTCTTTACATTTTTATAGTATTACATTTCATGTTACATCCCTATGTGTCATTGACGTATCAAAATCTTATAGGTGTTCAGAAACAATTTTGAGATTTGATTAGGTTACCAAAAACATAGTTCAGATTCTTGAGTACTTAATGTAAATTCTTACTTCTATGTTTTTTGCTTCAAAATTATCTTCCAAATATAGCTTGAATATAATTGATATAACAACATTTATAACATGCATCTCTTACATCTTAACATGTATACATTTTGCATTTCTTATTGAAAACTTAAACATAACATTCATTCTCTCACACCATTATTCTTTTCATGCTTAATTTACTTTTCAACATTCTACTTCAACCCATTTTGTGACGATTCTAGTTATAAGTCTCCTTGTAGCTAATATAATGGATAGTTATTCCCTTACACGTTTACACTATTGATGAGTATAGAAAGATAACTATTTGAGGACTTTGGTTAGAAACAATGACCAATTACCAAATCAAAGCACTGAGTAGCAAAGGTTCATAATCAATTCCACCAATGAATCACTTTTAATAAAAGTGACATAAGGGTAGGATAAGTACATTCGCATTGTAGAAACTTGCACTGACCTGGCTCATAATAAAGGTGATACCCACGAGGTTGAATCTCTTTTTTGGGGCTTGAACTCATGATCGATTACCAAATCAAATAGTGAGTATTGAAGGCTATAACCAACTCGACTAACAACTTCCTTTAAATAAAAGTGACTAGTTGGTTATAGGCTCAATTTATGCATAGTATACTTAGAAAAATAAAGTTTACCAAAAGCTAATATTTTACCATTTATATCATTAATTCAAAATTAGATGGTCATATTCTAAATACGATGAAAATTTTCCCTCTCTAATTTTGACATGGGCTACATGTTGTCATAGATGGGGTTGTGATATATTCATCAACACAACTTATAAGAGAGGACATAACTATTTGGGGAAATGATAAGAGAAGCATCCCTACCGTGGAATGACAAGTTCCTATTGCAACTTGAGTGAGATTGAAATTTAGCACCATGATTAAGATACTTTGGTATAAACCCTTTCTTAATGGTTTCGTATTATTTGACACTAAGATTAAGTTAAGCATTTTTTATTTCATGTTTAAAGGAATTAATATTGGATTATTACTATGGCTATGATGATCTATAAAATCATGATTGAAGTGATATGTTGTATCATTAGGCAATATACTCTTCACTTTTTCCTTGAAATGACTCAGGTCAATTGGGAGATTGTCTACATTCATGGATAAACATATAGTGGAATTTTAAAGATTCTTGAGGCTAATACAAAATTGTGAATATTAACAAATATGTTAACAATAACAACATTATAAACCCTAAACCTAAGAAATTGATTGTGTTCATAAACATGTGCATTTAAATTATTGGAACTCTACATTTGAATGAATGAGTTTGTATAATTAGAGTGCTCCAAGGGTTTTTTAGGGTGTTGAATCCATTTATGTATTCAAAAATTGCAATTTAAATAACGAAAAATGGTTATTTAAACAAGATCTGTTTCATGGATCCGGTGAAAAAGTTCAAAAAGTGGAATGTTTAAATAATGCCAATTTTATATTGTAATATGCTTATAATTCAATGTTTTAATATGATTGATGTGAAAAGGGTGGATTTTCTTTTTAAATTTTTTTATTTTAACATGTCCTTGTTCATAAAAAATCATTAATATTGAAACGTATTCTTAATTTTGTTTTTGTATTTTAAATGTAACATCTTCAATAATTTGTGGGAGTCTTTGTTATCCAAATGGAATGTAGATGTGACAAACATAAATAATCAGAGTGTGTAGAGATATGCATATATTTAAATGAATTCGCCCATGTTAGCACATCTGCCATGATATTGAATTTGTGAGCACGATCGTTGACATGATCCATTTCTGATTAGCACGTATTCATGACCCATTTCTAAGGTGGGAAGTGTTATCACTCTATAAATTTGTTCGACTAATAAACAAATGACAAAGGTAACCTACAAACCAACTTTAGAGTTGGGTACTATCCTGCTCAGCTCAGAGAGGGCTCTCTCGTATCACTTGATGTTTCTTTAGCAATCAATGGCTAGATTTAGTTTGTTTTGGGGGTTTTTATAAATTTGTTGGCAAGGAAGGGGAGGGACACTTAGGGCTATGGAGTCAAAATTATGAAATTGAATGAAAATATTGACTGGCTGGTAGAACTCTCTAGAGGATAAAGGCTAAGTGAGGCGATGAATCTGAGTTATAAATTGTCGTTTGCAGGGTGTAGGAAGAAAAAGGAAACAAGTAATTGCCTCAGAGAATTAATGAAATGAATTATGAATTAGTTATGAAGAATTTCACACAATTTAAATTGCTTAAGCCCAGAGCATCACAAGATGAATTCTAAGCTTTTAACTATCCAATTTAAACAGAAGAAAGTGCAAATGGAATTAAAGAACACATGAAATACATACAAGGAAAGGACACAAAACTCATATCACCACCATTAGAATCTTTTCATAGAGCTTCTGCATATGTATTCAATTCAGCTCCAAAAAATTACAATTGAGTTCAGAACAACTAAAAAGGTGCCCCTGCACTTCTGCCAACATTAATACATTTGAAACTTCTAGCATTTATAAAATTTAAGTTTCTTTCAATTAGAAGCCGATTATAATAGCTGCACTAAAACGTTTTAGCTTCTAAGACCAACTATAATAATTACATTTGATAGTTTCAGTATGGGAACCGATTACAATGATTAATAAAAAATGTTTCATGAACCAACGAACGATCCCTCTAACTCTTCAGCTTCAGTCTTTTCCATTTGTCCTATTTTGGTCCTCCATCGGATCTGCCATTTTGGTGACACCTGGGCATTATTTGTTGGTTCCTGGAAGACTACGATTTGTTTTTCCCAGCTGCACTATCTCTTTCCACTGCAAGTCAGAAGGGATATTGTAGTCTATAATTTCCTTGATTAGGATCTCCAGGTCAATGCAAGAGGCATATGTCATGACTGACAGTCTGATCTTCACTATCTTGAATTGATTCAAGATCTCAAAATCTATGATCAAACATTCTAGCAGGGTGGCTCCTTTCAAGTTTTCATCCAAGCTTTCAAACTTGGAGTGATCCATTCTTCATTAGGCGAGGCGAGAGTTGTATTCCTCCTAATCATACAATTTCCCTTTTCCATCCCAAAATGGTGGGAGCCTTTTGATGAAAAACTCTTCAAACATATCTTTAATTCCTGTATACTCTTCTCCATCTATATGGCCTCGGTTTTTAACCAGGTTATGCTTGGCAATGACCCTCCTGGCCCAAATGATTAATGTAGTCCTATATTTGACCCCAATGGTCTAGAGTTCTGCAGTGGGGATGGAATTCGGTAGGTTTATAGCATTTTGGGCCCACTCCAATGGTTTCTTAGCCAAGGTCTCATTTATAATAGTGCATCTGCTTTTGGATGTGATGGCCATGCTATCTTTGTCATTGATGAAGTTCAAGTACACCTTGAACTTGACAACTTCAACAAAAATAGAATCCTAGATGATATGTTTGGCTCCCTGCAACAATCCTTTGCCTCTCAACCTCGTCTTTAGCTTGTTTACTCTTTCCTGCAAAGCTTGATTTTCCTTCTGGAACTGAGCCACCCTCTCATGTTTTGTTTTCATTTCCTTCTTTAATTTATCTATATCTCTCTTTAGACCTTTGATCTCTCCCACCTTCAGGATAACTTGGGACATAGGCTGAACCAGTCCTTCAGTGCTTGGCCCAACTTCTGCAGTAGAAGATACAACAATAGCCATGCTTGGTACTTCTATCTTCCCTTGTGACCAGATCACTTTTTCTTTCTCCAGCTGCAATACCTTGGACTTGTAATTCAATGCCTCTTGTCGAAATGTCTCCTTCTCTTGTTCTAGAGAAACCAGTTCCGTTGTTTGTGGATGCTCTTGTTAGAATATTGGATGTGCTTGTTTAACCATAGACAGTATAACAATATTGTCACCCAACCATAGGCAGTAATGCCGACCCCGAGCACCTTGACCTTGATAGAGAGAAGAATTTCTGGCAACAAATCAATAGCCAACCAAGGATAATGCACCAAGCAAGGATAACCAAAACTAATCAGAGAGTCCAACCCAGAAAAACCGAAAAATGCAGATTGCAGAACTACCGGCAGCAACTGCTCCCAAGACTTGCGCACAAACTGGCCTTTTGTAGTGCGCACATGTGTATTTCTATAGTTCTAATAATTCTGGCTAAAATGAAGACTGGCATCCTATATTTATACTGCTTCTGCCAGACTGCCTGGGCCGACTTCTCATTCTGGGTGCTAATTACATAGTATATAGTATTTCCTTTAGCCGACTTCTCTTCTAGGGTTATATCCAAATATTTTCTTGCTTCCATAATATTCTAATCTTGTCAAAGGTCACAAATGGAGGTTAATACCTCCCACAACTACCATAATATCAACACTCCCTCCTAGCTAGGGAGGTATAACGGATAATGGTCTTGAGCACAAACAAACCATTCAACCAGTAACATCATTATATCCACACATGTTAATTAAATCACGAGCACCGTCATCATTATCCAACTGGATAATCTCCATGACAACTAATACAATGTCAATTGATAGAACACAACTGTGTCTATCCATAGTAGTACACAACTACTCAATCTGTGACAAATAGTCACAACCAGTGGAACATATCCACCACAGTAGCATACTTCTACTGTCTAGAGACATATAATCTCCATAGCAATCATATCATCTGATATCAACCTACACATAAACAATATCATGATATAACTGAGTCATATGGGCTATTCTTCCACTCATATCTATGAGATCTAGAAGAGCATCTGCCCTCAGAGAGTAAAACATCAACGATGGGCTATCTGTACTATTATTCTCAAGCATGGAAGAATAATTGTCCTGATTTCTGAGCCTGGACCATTCACCTATCTGGGCCATTCCTCCGACACTAAACAAAGTGAAACCTGGAGAGAATGAGACTACCCTAGGAAATGCCTATCTCTAATTCTTGAACCTAGACCATTCACCTATATGGGTCATTCCTTCATCACTAAACAAAGTGCAACCTGGAGAGAATGAATCTACCCTAGGGAATGATTGTTCGGACCATTTCCTAAGGAAATGATTGTCCTGCACCAACCTCCAAAACAGAGCATTCTTCGAAAATGCTCACAACTGTGAGCTTCAAAAGAATGATTGTCTGATGAGGCAGACCAGTCTTCTTAACCACTACTGAGAGTGACTTTCAAGAAGAAACAATGTCCTAGACCATTCATGCACATTGGCCACAAGGGGAATCACTGTCTATGGTACATCAACAATCCATCGAACCATTTTCATTAGCCGACTTCTCTTCTAGGGTTATATCGAAATATTTTCTTGCTTCTGGAATATTCTAATATTGTCAAAGGTCACAAATGGAGGTTAATACCTCCTGCAGCTACCATAATATCAACAGCTCTGTGGAAGACATTTTTAGTTTTTTCTTCAATCTTTGAACTAACTTGTCTTTTTCTTCTAAGGAGGATTTCACTCCCTGAGGGCCTTCAGATTCTAGCCTCTTGACTTGAGTTTTCCAAGCTTTGTTGGATGCCTTTTCTTGTCTTAGTTGCCCTTCCAACTTGATTGCATAAGTTGACAGTTTTGAATTCTTTAGGCTTAGACCCAAGTAATATGAATACAACATGTCACTGGTATTCCTGTGGAATTTCACTTTGTTAGGAGCACTGATGTTCTCATATTTCATCTTGATCTCAGATACTTTATCCTCATCTGCAACTGCTATATTGAAGGTCTTATTTTCTACATCTTTCACTATGAACATAGAAAACTTATGCTGATATATTATTTCTACTTTGGGGATTAACTCCCTCATTTCATTCATAGCCAAGTTTCCTTTCTCAGCATATTGTTTTTCCAAATCTTCTTTAGATTGGTAGGCTACTCCAGCTGCCTTATCAAAGATGTGATTTTTGCTGCTAAAAGTTCTTGAGCTTCCTTCACTTTGGGGCTTGCTACCTTTCCCAACTTCTACATTGGTGATGCCACTCTCCACCATCTCCATATTTACATGATCTTTAGGCTCTTCCTATTCTAGATCCACTATTTGTGGGGATTGTGTGATCTTCATATTTTTAGGGGTAGTATGTTGACTGTTGGTGCCCAGGGCCTCTAAACTGCTCCTTTTCCTATAAATACTTATCTTGGGAACTTTAACTATCAGCTTTTGAGGAGTCTGTTGCATTTGATTTTGTTGCAGGGTTGCCTCCACTTGCTATCTTTGAGTTGGCTGCAACATAGCTTCCATATCAACACAAACATCTAGATTTTCCAATTTTTCAAATCCCTCAACATGTTCATGCTCATAGGGGGGCTGTTTTTTTATCAGTCTTCTCTTGGATATAATCTGTTGTGGATCATATCTTCTCCCCTGTAGTTGTGCAAATCCAAACTCCTTGAGCCTTGCCTAGATCTGAGATAAGAATGATATCATTTTTACAATGAAGGGCCCAACAATGAAAGGGAATTTTAGGTTGGATTCCTTGTGTTGTTTCAGGAAGTGCTCTGTCTCTGATATAATTCTTTGCTTGATGAATTCAAGGGAAAAGAATCTGGGTTTCATAAATATAGGGAGAACATAGGGGGATTCATGACAACCATACACCCATATCACTATTGAATGCATGAACAACACTTAGTCCCCCACTCTGTTTTCTGGATTTGGATGCAAATAACTTCTCATGTCATCTAGGACTCTTGGCAGTCCGATGTTGAAAATCAAGTTGTAAACTCTGGACATGACCTTATTGATAAAGATGAGCATTGTGATTCTTTTGCATTCAGTTGATATGAATGTTGCTTTAGGGAACTCTCTCTTGTTTGTTTCCAGGAAAGTCTTCAGCAGATATGTGTAATATTTGAAATGTCTCAGTGACTGGAAATTCACTAGATGTTTGTGTATATTATCAACTATGAATCTATCAAAGCTGATGCAAATTGACTGATAGAACTTTCACTGGAACAATGCTAACATAAAACCTAACATGACCTCAATCACATACTTGTCATTATCTTAACCTGAAATTTGACTGAGTATGGAACATACCCATTGGACTTCAATAAGCATGATATTTACACCTATTGGCAGGGACGGACTCTCGGAAATATACTCTGGTTTGAAAATCATTTGCAAAAATAGGCTTTCGACTTCGGAGGGACATTCCCTGTAAACCGTAATTATCTTTTCTTCTTCAAATGGTTCAGACACTACAGAGGGGTACTCTGGTATGCTGAGGGCATATCGAATTGACAGGCTATCTACTCTACAGAGGACATCAGACCCTAGTTTATTTAGGATGACTTTCTCTTCCTGTGACTATTTCTCTGCACACCAACCTATGAATTCTAGGAAAGGGAATGCAACCTCGACAGCGTAAGGGAGTATGGTGGCATGTACTGCTTCAAGGAAGGGTACCTATTTCCCTATATTATTTGACATGTTAGCTCTAGATACGGTGATGGATGAAACAGTTATTTTAGTGTCGTCTGAATCTCTGTCAATTAGAGATTATTCGTTCGACGTAGGATCTTTCTCTACTACTGACGTAATGATAGGGTCCGTTTTGGTGATGAAAAATACCTGTAAATGAGCGGAAAATGCGTGAGTTTGGCGTACTATTGAGCTTCAATTCGAATAGGGTGGTTGCGCCAATCTTCCAACGTTCCAGTAATTTGAAAAAGAATAAAATAATGACTAGCACGCCCCTTTATATATGTTATCATTGAAATTTCATCCGCAACATTGCATGCAAATGATTACAGAAATACAACACTGCCAAACAACCATTAGTTCACTTACAGCACAAAAAATGCATTTCCAAGAGGCAAAGCCTATACAACTAGACAAAAATTGACATGCGATGACTCACTAAAGGAAGCACGCGCATAGTGCGCGGGCCAAAGAAGCCCGTAGAGGGCACAATACGCCATATGCACGACTGTGTCAAGGCTAGGCCGATTTTGGTTCCTGGAAGGAAAATGGGTCAAAAAGAAGTGCTCTCAAAGCCCAAATAGGGAGGAAATTGATACCTTATCCCCAATATGGTTGCCAATCTGTTGTGTCTATTTCATCACTTGGGTGAGAAAAACAAGGACACTTGCAAGTCTATTTGGGCCTGCTAGACAAGACAGAGGTTAGTGCATGAGTTAAACAATCCAAGCACATGAAATAAACTAGTAAATAAACTAAAAACAACTAAGGAAATAAAACTAGAATGCATAAGAAAATTTGAACCAAAAACAATCAACCATATGAATGACGCATTTATGGTTATTGTCGACCCCTCAACCACTTATGGACCAGCTCCCAACTTGATTTGACCCTCATATCTGAGCTGAATCTGAATGGGGGGCTGGTCAAGGAGCAAAGGGTGCCATAAAGGGCCCCTTATTCACACCAAGAACCAGTTGAATAATGCCTTGAAGACATGCTATAAATGGAGGCCATGGGTGCACTAATAATTTAAGATTTCTATAGTATTGTTATGCTTCCTCAATCCTCCCTTGAGAATCTTCTTTTCTCCTTGGATCATTCTAGCAACATTCCAATAGGCCATTCCACTCACCTCTTGAGGGAATAGGATTTGACTTATTCATCATTTGCTTTCTTGTTTACCATTGTAAGAAGATCTCTCCATTAGGGAACTCAAGAGCCCTCCCAAGGAGGAAGAGGGAATTCATAAGTCCTCCTTTCTCCACGGTTTTTTTCCAACTAATATAGTTATCCATTGGTGGCATAATCTTGGTCATTTGGTTGATTGTTTTTGGTTCAAATTTTCTAATGCATTCTAGTTTTATTTCCTTAGTTGTTTTTAGTTTATTTACTTGTTTATTTCATGTGCTTGGATTGTTTAACTCATGCACTAACCTATGTCTTGTCTAGCAGGCCCAAATAGACTTGAAAGTGTCTGTTTTTTTCACACACAAGTGACGAAATAGACACAACAGATTGGTGACCATACTGGGGATAAGGTATCAATTTCCTCCCTATTTGGGCTTTGAGAACACTTCTTTTTGACCCATTTTCCTTGCAAGAACCAAAACCGGCCTAGCCTTACCTGTCAAGAGCTAAGTTTGGAGTTGGAGGAGAAGAATTCCACTCAAAATCCCCCCCCCCCGACGCGTATCAGAACATGCGTGGGTATTTCATCCCAAAGGCATGCACTCAACGCATTGTGCGCCCAAAGTATTTATGTTCTCTGCGCACTGTGCACCAAAAGGTATTATGTTCTCTACACATATTGTGCACTATGTGCCCACTATGCCTCTGTCTGAACTGTAACCCACGGACCTGTCCAGAGTTTCAAAATTGTAAGAGTTTTTGTGATGATTTGAAGGCCCCTAGCCTTCAAAATATCACTTTCATGCAATTTGTAAATACACTCCAATTATATCCCTTTCCCATATGAAAGATTAGTCAAACATAGACACTTAGGGGGTAAAAATAACCATATTTCTCCTTTTTTGCTTTGGTTTGCACATGGATGGCTTGTTTTGATTATAAAAGTTAAGTTGAGATTCTTTGATATCACATATAAAAACACTTGCATTGGGACCAAAAATCAACTTTAATCATTGAGTATGCTCTTCTCTCACACCATAGAGCGATATTGAGTATCAGAAAGGTGGTTAAGGGGACATTTCATCTCCCTTAACAAAATATTTAGGAGAGGAGAAAGCCCCCCTAGGGATCCTCTTAGTTTCTTTTTGAAATCATCTTAAATTTGTAAGGGCCCATACATTCCCACATGTTACAAACTTGGGATAGTTTCTTGAGAATTACTTTCTTAGTTTACATCACTAGGAGAGTTTAAAAATCAAAGTAACGGGCCCATACATGCCCACATGTTTGCAATCTAGGATAGTTTCTCAAAGATTTCTTAGTGTAAACAACATTAGGGAGTTTAAAGGATTGGTAAGGACCCATATGTCCACATGCTAGTTCTTTAGGGATTTTAAAATTTCACAAGGTTGTACCAATGACATCTAGTAAGATAGGTAACAAAGATTTGTAAGGACCACATGAAGTCCACGTGTTGCAAATTTACACCTAACTTACTAAAATTTGGCAAATTTTATCACTTTCTCACACACAAAGTCACTCGTCACTCACATAATTTCCATCTTGAATTGTGGAGGTTGAAGTAAGTTTTCTCCAAAGGAATTCCAAAACGTCCCACTTTTTCTTGAAGAAATTATCCACACCCACTTAATTCAAATGAGATTGGTTTACACCCCCAATCTCTCATCCCATCACATCTAAATTTTTTCTAAAAACTTACTAAGTTTTCCTCCACAGGAGGTGCCAAAATAAATTTTTAGTCTAGGTAGGATCTCGGGGGTAGGCATCCAAATAACCCCCCGTTATCTGGTTCTCACATTTTCAAACATTAGAAGTTGACAAATAGGGAACTTTAAAATTCTCCAAGTCAAGTGTTCCTAACACCATAAGGCAGAGAGATACCCATGAAGGGTCGAAGGCTGAGGTTTGGTTGTTCTGTGTGTCCCCCCTTGAGTCACCCAACTCTTGGAAGGGATCTAGCCCGTGACCCATTTCTGAGTCCGAAAATCTAAATGCCACACTTTGACTGAGGTACCTAGTGGCCAAATTTAGGACATCTACCCGGTGGTAATTGTGGGCTACAATTGCACCTTGATCATATTTTGTGTGGCTATTGGGAAATATCTCCAGCTCTTTCGAGATATGCACCCTCTACCCATCATTATAATCGATTACTTCATCCTTCACTAGTTCCTCTTCCGGTGGCTTCAGACCCCACTGTTGAGTGCTCTTGGAAGGTCCAGAGCTATTTGAGAGGAAGGACGATACATCTTTTTAGGACACGATCATTTGTTTTCTTTGTTCTCCCATGCGGACAAAATCCACCTACCCATAGGTATGCCTATTTACAGTTGATTTATGTATGATGCTCATTTGATTACATGTGATTGTGAGATATATTGTGAAGGAACAAATTATACAAATCTCTTGTTCATTTATTTCTCTCATCACCATTTGCACACATTCACTTTTCTAGGTGGAAATCATAGGGGACCCACAGAATCCATGTCATTCTAGATGCTTGCAGAATCTCCCTCCTATTCTAGGAGGAGTTCCTAGTCTTGCCAACTCACCAGCTCAACCCTCTCACACCCCTATGAGTTCCATTGTTTTGGGATCAACTTTGCTGGGTTCCACTTTACTTGGGTCCAATTCCCAGGGCCATCCATCCACTAGCCGTCCTTTAGAAGGAGTCGGGGGGAAAACTTCCTCTCAAGGGAGAAGTACAACCCCATCAAATCCCCCTCAAGGGTCAGGTCCACTACCTTCTCACACCATGGCTGGAACTAATCCTCCACCGCCAACCCCCATGCCATATTTGGCATCCCTAAACATTCCCAATTTGAGTAAACTCACAAATGATCCTATATTGGATGACCCCACATGGCCCAATATGCCTACCAAACTACATTCAGACATTCCCAAATTTGAAGGAAAATCGGGGGAAGATCCTGCCAACCATGTCATGACCTTCCACTTATGGTGCTCTTCAAACAACATCATGGATGACTCCATCTGCTTAAGTTTATTTCAGTGCACACTCACTGGTCCATCAACCAAATGGTATGTGGACGAAAAATCAGGGTCCCATGTGACTTTTGAATCCTTGGCCAAAGCATCCTTGACATTATTCCAACTACCAATTTGCCATGAAACTAGTCTAGAACTTCTATCCAAGTGTAAAAAAACCTCAACTACACATATTGCCAACCACATTCATGAATGGGATCGATGACGTAGTTTATGTAAAGAAGAAACCACCAAAGAACAATGTCTTGATTGGTTTCTCAAATCACTCATCTCTATACTTGCCAAAGATGTGGCATCCACCTTCCCCCAAACCGAAGAGGAATCCATCAACAAGGCTCAATAGTACGACCTCATTTATGCTTAGTCGGGTTACTTATACATAGTAATACCTGACACATCGAGACCCGTACCATTCGTCCAGGACAAACCTGGGATGTCTCACGCGATAGATGGATTGATTGGTACCACAACACACCACAACCCATACATCCAACCACCACCTATGTATAGTACACCCCAATATTTGTTGATATATGGAGGGTCGTATTATTACCCTCCTCCCCTTTACCAACAACCATATCTTGTTTCTCCCCCTCCACCCATGAGTGGACCTTTGCCGACACCCATCATGCACCTGAATTCTCAACCAAGTTCAGGTTCCCCCTCTATCTCAGTATATAACCTGGGCACTATTGAAATTGCTTTGCCTTCTTATGCACCCTATGGATCATTGCTACAACATAATCCGTATTTTCCATTTCCTGGTCCTCCCCAACCAATTGCTCCTCCATAGGGACAACCACACGTCGGTGTTAACTTTGTCCAACCCTCTCCCATTCAACAATTTCATACTTTTGAATAGTTGAATACGTAAAATATGGCCCATAAGCTGAATAATGCCAAAAAGAAAGGAAAAAACCAAAACAATAATAACCCAGGACCAGGAGGAAATAACCCCAACAAAACCAACCTGCTAGGGGTGACCAGAATTAGGGTAACCAGAACCCCCAAGGGGACAATAAAAACAAACGCCAAGGGAGGAACAACAACAACCTCCATATGAACTTCCCTTGCACTCTTTGCAGTGAAAATGGTCATTATACTCACCATTTCCCCCAAATTGCCGACTTCAAATGAATGAAAGACTCCCTGAATGCGCCACATTCTCTAGTGTCGCCTTCCCCTCAGCAGGCCCCACAATATTTTTTGCAACAACCACCCATGTTCATGTTATAAAACCCTATTCCACATCAATTTGTGATGAATAACCAACATTAGGTACATCCTTCCCCACCACAAATGGGACAGTATCAAAACCCTGGAAATCCAGCAGATCACAATATCCTCCTAACTAGTGAAGAAGAAATTCTTCTGCAAACATGCAGTCGTCAATACAATGTGCCCCTAAAGCTACTCTGACCACTTCAAAAACAAATCCAACTACATCCGGACAACCCTTGATGATCCCACGCCCTAACACTGAACCCCCCATTCGTATCCCTCACATTCTATTACGACAGAATGTCAACAACCCTCAGGCTAGAGAGACACATAATTACAGTCTGGTCGATGACTTGGCACAGTCCCCTGCAACCATGTCGGTATTGAAGGTCCTCAAAAATTGTCCAACTCAATGGAAATCATTGCTTTCTGCCTTGGGGGCAGTCGAACCAGCTGATACTAGACTCATCACATTTGATCTAGATAGTGGGGAACCTCGTGTCCCCGCTTTGGTATCTTTCCATATACCAATCAATATTCATAACATCATGGTTCATCGATGTATCATTGATGAAGGTGCATCCACATGCATCATGTCCAAAACTGTATGGAAGAAACTTGGCTCCCCTAAGTTAGTACCATCCGCCATCACTTTAAGAGCTTATGATGGTCGACCATCCTCCCCTGATGGGCTCTTTCAAAATGTCCCCGTTGAACTCGGGGGAAAAACCATCCGTATCAACATTGAGGTCATCGACGCCCTGATCGATTACAACATCTTGTTTGGATGTAGCTACTTGTACACTATGAAGGTAGTATCCTCTTCTATGTTTCGAACGATGATGTTCCCCCACAACGAGAAAATCATCACCATCAACCAAGTTTCACATTATGAGCCTAACCACTCCGCCAACATCGATAACATCCTGCCTCTTGTCCGCACTAGTTCTGATGCATATCCACTCATGGATATGGGCCCCATAATTTTCAAGGACCCATCCTTATTGGGGGCATATCATGGAGCCCCACCTCTTATACACCACTCAGCACAAGTGTGTGTTGTATCTACCGATGGAACTGAAACCAGAGACACCATTCCTCCCACTGAGGCCTCTCCCCACCTCAATATCCCACCAATTGAAGAAATTTTACCTCAGGGATTACCTGAGCACCCTACTACACCACTTATCCCCG
>ML792149.1:84302-101387 GCA_009831015.1 Picea engelmannii | reverse complement strand
CCGAGAGTACAAGCTTTTCAGGTAGCTGTGACGCTTACCCTTCCCAACATGGTGCTCTCCATCCCTGTCTGGTATCTACACCCTCCCGTGATGGTTCCTCAACCCACCCTCCCTCCTCAGTCAGAGGGAATCCCAATGTAGATTTCAATACTAACTCCGACCACGCCACCCTCACACCCAATCGCCTACACCATTGCTACAAATGGGGGCAGATTGAAGAAGAAATATCCCACCACTCCACTTCCTCCCCGAGTTCAACCTCCTTGCACACTCTGCGAAAGAGAGGGACACCCTACTAATAGATGTCCTTCTCTTCCTGAATTATGCAACCTAATTCAACTCCCTCAAGAAACCACATTGCTCACTGCTCCACCAAGCCCACCTAGTACTACCATAGCATCCCTTACTACAGGTAGTAAAGGGTTGCTAACCAAATTCATGTGTGCCATATGTTTAGAGTATGACCACTACACTCATCATTGCCCTGCGCTACCTCAGTTTCGACAGACGTTGACGACGGTACGAAAAACCTTTCAGCAAGAGACCACTCCACTAACACCTTCGAGTACCCACATCACCGAAATATAGTATGTCTCGACCTTAGTCACTAAACGACTGATATGCCCTTTCTCTCTTTATGAATCACTTGCTCATTTCATGTACCAGTGTCCTTTGATCATTGAATATAGGCATTGTCAAATAACCCTTATTCAAAATCCTTCGACCACCTCACCTCCTGTGATGCAAGTGATCCCCCCTATCCCTTCTCCAAATATTTTTCACATCACCTCCCCTAAACTTGAGTCACTTCCCACCCCTCCATGGTTCATGGATAGACTGTTTGAGGATATTCCCCCAAATCCTCCCATTTCTCCAGTTTATTTCCCACAGAAAATCTTACCCCCTACCACAGTTTACCCCCAATAATATCTGTACATTTGGTTTATGTCAAGCGAACCATCAAAACATGGTTGCGATATCCCCTCTACATCTTCGCCACTTGAGGATAATCACACTGTGACATTCACCCATGTCACCTTCACGGATCCCCTGTATTCTCGCATTTTCCACTATAACAAAGACATCTTGGAGGAACTGACTACCCCTGATTTCCCTTGGAATACACTCCATCATTGAGCACTTTTCTTCTCACAAGAGGTCTTTCACCCACATGATTGGTAGCCCCAAGCTCCCGTAATCTTCTAAAACACCTCACAACACTCTCGCTAGATCACCAATAGTGTCAGTGCAAATGAGGTGTCATTGAGGGCCCACCATCCATAGATAGGCCATTTTTCCCAACTTTTAGTTACAGGAGCCCAGAGCCTTTGTTTCCCAATCCATTTTCAACCACGGGATCATGGTCCGTCCATCTACATAGTCACATTCCCCGGGTCACCATATGAACTTGGCCCTAGGGGGCATTTTTATCACATCACATCCAGGTACACATGCTCATGTTCAAAATTATCAAATAACTGTTATATGTTCTTATATTCAAATATTGTTCACGTCAGGTATTCGGTTTTAATGTGTGCAGGTACTTGGTCATCACAAACCAGCACATCCCCTTCAGGTATATGATCGACATTGGCATGTAATCATTCCCTCTGAATATCAATTGCATCCCCCAATCACACCCTTCAACATTCACCTTTAGGGTCCATACATTCGGCTTTGCAGTATGTCACCTCCGCTGCATTTTGGTACTGTCACCCGATAGCACTCTCCCCCACATGAGTTGTCCCATTCATAGCCCCCCTTGGCACTTTGAAACTCATGCTTCTTTCACCCCCTAGGGATGGGAGTCCTAATAGTCTTACGCATTTCTGATAATCAGCCACATACTCCTCATCATTTTGGTAGATTTCCCACTGGAATCCTAGGTTATCTCATATTGGTTCTATTTTAACTCCACCTCCACAGTATCATTAACCCTCCATTTCATCCACAATCAGTTTTCTCATCTGCATATTTCCCTCCATTCATTTACCTCATACAGAAACCCACCCATGGGGCCCCCACCCTCCACCAGTCCTCCACACAACTTGTGCCCTCACAGGCCAATCCACCTCGCACTGGGGCACCTATTTCTGTATCTATACACTCATCCCAAATTATTCTTTATTTATTTGGTAATTGTAAAAAGCCTTTGTTTCTAGAATTTACTTAGCTTTTTGTCATCACCCTTGATGACCTTATTTTTCTATAAATGCAACCCATGTCGCCCTTGGTTGGGACATCCACTATCTGACATCGTCCATAAACCCCGAGTATCCCACAGTCCATGTACCCCTGACCTCTGAGTTTCTCCACTTTGTCATGCCTCTGGCACAATTTAACCCCATGTCTAGTCATCCCTCTGACACTAGATACAATTTTACGGTTGCTTCCAATCATCCTTCAAACATACCCCCAACCAAGGGCAGTCTTGAGTCTCACTGTCTCTTGACTTCGTCCATGTTCCCTATCAGTTCCTCATCTTATCTCCACAGATTTCATGAATCCCTTTACTTCTTGGAGTCGTGTCTCCCTGTCTGTCAACATCAACACGGTTTCCAGAAGGGCGAGAGTATCTTGAATCTCATTACCTTTACAATGAGGAGCCTCAGATGACACAGAGTGAACCATCATTGTTCTCTGATGTCATTAACCCCCATAACATTCGACTTCCACAAAATCACATGTTACGGTGGGTCTTACTATGCGACCATTGCAGTTGTTTTATAACAGCTGAAGACCTCTGAATGTGTTAGGCCATCAATGCCTACGAGTCATTGACACTTCTTATAGGTGTCCTTGCCTCTTTTCAGAGTATGTTCACCATCATAATTATCATTTGCCATTATCAAACCGCCCCGGAGGGCGTTGCAGTTCTCTACATTAGCATACAAATTCAGTTATTGTCATACATTTTTTATTTAAATGACATGAGCATGGGGCATGTCTGCCTCGTTTGTATACAAATTTTATTTTCTCTCCCTAGAGACAGATTTGGGTCCCACCGTTTCCCCTCTCTCTCCGACATGATCACTCTTGCAGTTCTTATCATCACTCTTCCTTACAATGGTACTCTCAGTAGAAGAAATATTGATGTATTTTGGCTATACGTATGCTCCTAACCTCACACATCAGGGGAATTTGTTATCACTGAAATTTCATCCGCAACATTGCATGCAAATGGTTACAAAAATACAGCACTTCCAAAAAACCATCAGTTCACCTGCAACACAAAAAATGCATTTCCAAGAGGCAAAAACTATACAACTGAACAAAAATTGACATGCGCTAACTCACTAAAGAAGCGTGCATGCCAAAGAATCCCGTAGATAAAACAATACGCCATATGCGCGACTGTGTACGAGAAAATCCGTGCACTCCTGTGAACGGTGCATTTATGGTTCTCGTCGACCCCTCAACCACTTATGAACCAGCTCCCAACTTGATTTGACCCTCATATTTGAGTTGAATTTGAATGGGGGGTTGGTGAAGGACCAAAGGGTGCCCTAAAGGGCCCCTTATTCACACCAAGAACCAGTTGAATAATGCCTTGAAGACATGATATAAATGGAGGCCATGGGTGCACTAAGAATTTAAGATTTATATAGTATTGTTATGCTACCTCAATCCTCCCTTGATAATCCTCTTTTCTCCTTGGAGAATTCTAGCAACATTCCAATAGGCCATTCCACTCACCTCTTGAGGGAATAGGCTTTGATTTCTTCATCATTTTCTTTCTTTTTTACCATTGTAAGAAGAGCTCTCCATTAGGGAACTCAAGAGACCTCCCAAGGAGGAAGAGGGGATTCATAAGCCCTCCTTTCTCTACAGTGTTTTTCCAACTAATATAGTTATCCATTGGTGGCATAATGTTGGTCATTTGGTTGATTATTTTTGGTTCAAAGTTTCTTATGAATTCTAGTTTTATTTCCTTAGTTGTTTTTAGTTTATTTACTTGTTTATTTCATGTTCTTGGATTGTTTAACTCATGCACTAACCTCTGTCTTGTCTTGTAGGCCCAACTAGACTTGCAAGTGTCCTTGTTTTGCTCACCCAAGTGATGAAACAGACACAAAAATATACTTTCTGATTTCGGGGGGGAGGGAAAACGGTTTGGGACAACCCACTTATCGCTCTAAAATGCACCCGGTGGCGCCACGTGGTCCCGCGCTGAAACCACAGTTTTATTTTTGGCCTGCTTTTGAGAATTATCCTCCATGCAAGCTCTCCACTCGAAATGTTCCCTGACCGTTGATCTATAGTGCCCACGATCTGTGTCCCACCAGGTCACATCAACTACGCATTGTCACTATCTTTACCCCCCTCCCACTATATTTGGACCTGTACTCCAGTTTATCATGCTTCCACATTAGTTTAACATCTCGCCAAGTCCTGGAAACTGGATTTCACACAGAAATTGTTATAGTGATAACATGGGCTCCAACTGGGGATGATATCCTCCCTACAAGGTAGAAAAGAACGACAAACTGAGTGCCTACCCATTGGGATGTGATTTATTCTTGCAACTGAATTTAGCAACATTTATTCAAAAAAATCCAAATCTACTCAGCATAACTCAGGGCCTTCACCTTAGGCTTTAGTTCTGTTGATCTACTTTCAACTACTTCAACTGAAAAAAAAAAAAAAAAATATTATATACAATGAATGGAAAGGGTGATGGTTCCTTTAAATGATATAATGTTTGAGGAACCTTCCATTCACTGGTCCTCCTCCAACGATGTCTCCATTACTTTCATGTATCATATAGGCATTATTCCCATGGTGCGCCACGATTTTGAAAGGTCCCAGCCATAGATGGTCAAACTTCCCATGCTTTCCCTTGTCTTCATTTATGGCATCCCATCTTAATACCAAGTCTCCCACTTTGAAGTCATCCTCCTTAGTATGCCTGTCAAAAGATTTTTTGATCTTGTCTTGGTGTAGTTGAGCATTGTCAAATGCCTTTTCTCTAGTTTTCTAGACATTGATTAGTTCATCCTTTCTTCTTCGAGTGGCATCTGTTTCAACATCCTTCTCCTGTAACAACCTCATCACTGGAAACCCTAATGTAGTAGGAAAAATTTCTTCTGTGCCATAAACAATCTAGAAGGGTGAAGTGGCAATGGATCTTTTTGGAGTGATCCTGTCATCCCATAGTCCATGGATGAGATTTTTGTGCCAAGCTTTTTTGTTATCTTGCATCAACGTTTTGATAATTATGGTTAGGCTCTTATTGGATGACTTAGCCAACCCATTTCCTTGAGGGTAATAAGAAGTGGAGTGGCCAAGAGTTATATTGTAGTCACTGCAAAATTTCTCCATATTTTTGGACTTAAATGTTGTCGCATTGTCTGTAATGATTTTGATTGGACACCCAAACCTGGACAAAATATTATCTTCTAATATTTTGTGAAATAATCTGCCTCAATCCATTTAGTGAAATAATATGTGGCTTTCAGTATCCACTTGTGCCGAGATGATGACTGTGGATGGATTTCTCCTATGAAATAAAGGCCCCATTGTCTAAAAGGCACTTCAACAGAGATGGGTTTCAATGGTAAAGGCTACAATTTTCTTTTCCCATAAAAAATTTGGCATTCATGACATCTTGAAACCTCTTTGTAGACATCAGAAAAGATGCAAGGCCAATAGAACCCAACCCTCAATATCTTGTGCACAGTAGTTTTCTAATAATGATGTCCTCCACATTCACCCTTATGGAATTCTCTGATGGTCCTCTTTGCTTCCTCTTCTAGCAAACAACTCAACAAAATTTCCCCTAGATCCTTCCAATATAGAGATTGATTTACCATACAAAACTTTGTTGCTTTCAACTTTAAGAACATGGCCTTAGTTTTACTTAGTTCGGGAGGAGCCTGCAAATTCCTCAACACATAAATGATATATGCATACCATGGGGAGTCAACGAATCTTTGGGATATCTGGGGGACTCTTTCTCTTCCTAAATCTGCTGACAAATCAACAATGATATTTATTCCCAGGAGTTCACAATTTGTCTGTGCCATCAGATCCCCTGCCCTTTGATCAAATTTGTAGGTTTGATCTCAAGGTCATATTCCAACAACACAAATATCCACTTTCCCCTCTTTCCCTCAGGATCTGACTGAGTTAAAATATCTTTCACAAAACTTTTGGTCACATAAGCAATGGTATGAGAATGCAAGATATAAACTATGAACTCCTTCAAAGATTTGACCAGTGCATATCCCTGTTTCTCCATGATACCATACTTCAATGGGGCATCCCTCAATGTCCTGCTATAGTATGTTATAGGATTCTCAAATATTTTCTCATCCTTCTGTAGTAAAACACCAACAATGGTGTGCTCTAAGGAAAAAGAGAACAATATAAAATATTTTTCAAAATTAGGACTAGCCAGTACTAGGGCTTTGGTCAATGCCACTTTAATGTCTTCAAAGGATTTCCTGGATTCTGGGGTCCACTTTATCTCATTTCCTTTCTTGAGCATGTTAGTGATGTACTTTATGATTTCATCCAGGTTAGGGATGAATCTTCTCAGAAAATTCACTTTCCCTAGGAAAGATTGCACTTCTTTTTTGCTTTTGGGTGTTCCAATTTTTAAGATCCCCTCAACTCTGCTGGGATCTATATTTATCCCCTCTAAAATAATGTGTCCCGGTAGCTTCCCTTCTTCCATGCCAAAATTCAACTTCTTGGGATTCAGTGAGATGCCAAAGTTTCTGCACTTCTAAAAATCCCTTCTTAAATGTTTGAGACGTTTTTCATCAGAAAATGAGTACACAGTGATATCATCTAAGTAGATAACAATGAATTTGTCTTTTTCATCAACAAAAGCTATGTCCATAGCTCTTTGAAACATTTCCCCTACATTCATGAGCCCAAAAGGCATCTTGGCATACATGAATGTACCCCATGGTGTTGTGAATGTTGTCTTTTCTTGATCATCAGGGTGTACCATGATCTGATTGTATCCAAAGAAACCATCCAACATTAACATTTTCTGAGAACCTACCACTTTCTTTAGAATGTGATCCATCTTAAGAAGTGGATAGTTGTCCTTGAGAGACACCGTGTTCAGATTTCTGAAGTCCACACACAACCTGATCTCCCCACTCTTCTTTCTCACAGGCACTAGGTTTTCCACCCATTTAGACAACCTCAAAGATGCTATGATCTTGGCTTCAAACAAATTCTTTATCTCTTTCTCAATCAGGGGCAACAACAAAGGATTTATCCTTCTTAATTTCTGTTTGAAAGGTTTATGATCTTCTTTAATTGGGATTACATGCTGATTACCTTGCTGTCATAAACTTTCAGATCTTCATAGCTCCAGGAAAAAACATCAGGGAATTCTTTCATCAAATTTATATATCTCTGCTCGACTTCTAGGCTGAGTGTTTTGGACAACTTAATGATCTTGGGATCCTCCTGAGTCCCAATGTTGCAATCTTCAACATCCCCTTCATTTACTATAATCTTTGGACTTCTGGCCACATCATTGTTATCAAAGAGTTTCTCCAATGGGACCAGAACCTTGGGAATGATGGTACTCTTCAGCTGTACTATATCTCTACCAACAATCTGATTTTCGAAGTAACCATCTTTTGTGAAAATGGTTGCACCCACCTCTTCATCAATGTTCAAATTTTCAAATCCATCTTCCATTTTGAGGAAACTTTCTATTTTTTTATCATCTTCAAAAACCTCCCAATACTTAATATTATCAGGCACTGTTGGTTTGTGCTTGATCTCAACTTCATATCTCCTTCTAGGAAATATTGGAATTTTGAAAACTGAAGCTGGAGTGGAAAGGGCATCAACAATCTGATTATGGCCCCTTGGAATTGTTAAGAGGTTGTATTCTGAAAATTCTTCAAGCAGGTCAAGCACTGTATTCCTGTATGTTCTCAATCTGGGGTGTTTGGCTTGATATATTCCCTTCACTTTGTTTATGATTAACTCAGAGTCCCCATGAACATATATCCTCTTAGCACCCATGTATTTTAAAGCTTTGAATCCTAACACCAATGACTCATATTCAGCCATGTTGTTTGTGCAATCAAAACCAGATTATAAGAGCACAATTTTGTAGCCAGTCTAGGGGGGTTAATCCACACACCAGCTCCTTCCCCCTCTCTTCTGACAACTCCATAAAATCTCATGCTTCACATCTCATTTTTTGCACTGTCCTGCTACTCTGAAAACTTCTCAATATACTGATCAGATTTATCTTTGACAACCAGATCAATCTCTGGCCCTTTCTCCTCAAAACACAGATCATTGAAGAAAATAGAAGACCCCAACTCAGTCTCCACATAGTATATGGGATGCTTATTCGGTTGGGACTTGTTGCTGACCATGTATTTGAGAAAAAAATATTTGTACAATCTCCTCTCTTGACCAAAGACAGGGATGGTAGCGTATGACATATCCATCTGAAGAGTTCCCTTCAAATTTGCATCCCATGACCTGGATAATAGCATGCCAAACTTGGGAGGGATATCAACAACCACTACATCCATGACCATATTCTTTTCTAGAATTTGAGACAAAGATACCACTAGATATTTGATTAGTCCTAAGAATTTTACCTTCTTTGAATCAAAGGAGAAAAGATCTCTGTAAGGCCTTATGATGTCCAGGCCCAATTGGTCCATGACCACCTTGGGAATCAGGTTATGGGATGCTCCTGAATCCAGCATGGCATTGTGCAAAGTCATATCATGCATCTTCAGGCTGACATAGAAAGGGGGGAACTCTTCAGCATTACTATTCTCCTCTACACGTGGGACAAATAAGATGGCAGGGTGATCATATTGTTATGTTCAAAGTGTCAAAAGTTTGTTCCATCTTAAGAACCTTGATGATCTGATATCTATATTCATTGTTCTTGATCAATTCATTGAATGGTACATAAATCTTAATCTCGACCATCTCACTTTCAAAATTAAAGGAGGATGAGGTTTTCTCTACCTCTTTGGTGACCGTCTCCTTTCTTGTTTTAGGTACATTTTTCTGGGATTCTTCCTTCTTCTTTCCTTTATCCACATCCTCTTTTGCAACAGAGTCCTTTTTGGGCTGACTTGAACAAGGTATGTTATTCTGAGCTTCTTTGGTGGGGTTTCCCTTTGGAGGATTTCCCTTTGGTGGGTTTGCAGGAACTTTCTAATTTCAAATATTATATTGTCTTTGGAATTGCATGATGGCGTTTTGCAACCCTGTTTGGTAATCTTATCTTTATACTGACAACCTGTCATCATTTTCCTGCTTGAATATTTCATTAGCATCCATGAACTGGTCATGTTCCTCTTTAGTCAAAAATACCTCTATCTCATCACCATCACAACAATGCATGTTGTCTTCAAAGTTGTCATCATAATTCTCATTTACATAGTTATTTTGAAAAGGAGGTATTATTTGTTGATCCCCCTGATTTCCCTGATTCCCTTGATTTCTCTTATCTCTTTGTCTAATTTGTGGGATTGTTGGTCTTCTCTGATTTCTGGTTGGAACATCAGCTTGTTCTCGGGTGTTAGGATTATTATCTAAATCCATTCTCTCCATCATTTTTTCCATAGTTTTCATCATCATTTCAAACCTTTCTTCTGATGTTTGCGAGGTTGAAGTTTGTGCCTTATCTTTAACTTTGTTCTTGTCCCTGTCGGAGTCAGCTTTGATCTTTCCTGAGGCCATTAGCTTCACTTTCACTTCTATTGCACCGTTCATCATGTCATCTAATGAAGTATATCTTCTTTCCATCAACAAAAAGGAAAAGTCAATTTCAAAGGAATCAACATATCTGAGTTGAGTAGCTTTAAGGGGGGCGTTTACCTCAGTAGGAATTAGATTATAGACCTTTACAAATCTGGCTGAAAACTCCTGCACTGTTTCGTTAGGTGACCTCCTCATGTTGTTATACTGAGTCAACAACTGAAGGGGGTTTTCTTGTCGCCCCACTTTGTAAGAAAACTGGTTTCAAAGGCCTCAAAATTTATGATACTAGCTGTTGGGAGAGCTCTGAACCAATTTCTCACTTTTCCTGCAAGACTTTGTGCAAACAACCTCATTTTTGCATCTTCAAAATCTACTTCTTCTAAGTCTATAAAATCATTGAACCAGTATAGATGTTTATGGGCTGACACACTGCCTTCAACATCATACAGTTTGATCCTTAGATTATACTCTCGGGGAAAATCATGTAACTGAGGAGGGAGTACAAGAGGGGCAAACCTAGCTGCCATGGATGCTGTGAGGGCTTGAAGTGGTTGTTGGTTTTGAATGTGGATCACAATAGTTTTGGTAGAGGCAGCTAAAATTAAATCTTGGAACCTCTTCTCTTCAAACATGACCTCGTTCAAACAAGATTCAGATTTAGTTCTGAACAGAGTTTGCTCAAATTTCACATCAAACTCAAGGTCTTCAATTCTTGTTACTCCATCTTTGGGAAAGGATAGATATTTGTCTAAACGCAAAGCTGGGATTATTTTCCTTTCATTTTTTTTGTGTACAATATTCTCAGGATCAGACACATGGATTGCAGCTTCCGGGTCTGGGTTTCTCCTAGTGTGAATTATCTTGGGAACCAGGATTTCCAGCTCAAACTACTTGGTGCTACTGTTCTCTTGGTAATGGAGTCTCCAGAGTAAAAATAGTCTCATCCAATAAGGTGTTTGATTCACTGTCACCCTCATGAATCAAATCTGAAGCTTTAATTCATTCTTTTCCCAGGGAATATTTCACTTTTCATCCTCGACAATGATGGCAGAATGTTAGCACTCTATAAATTTGTTCGGCTGATAAACAAACAACAAAGGTAACGTACCAACCAAATTTAGAGCTGGGTACTAGCCTTCTCAGCTCAGAGAGGGCTCTCTCATGTCACTTGATGTTTCTTTGGAAATCAATGGCTAGATTTAGTTTTTTTGGGGGGGGTTATAAATTTGTTGGCAAGGAAGGGGAGGGACACTTAGGCCTATGGAGTCAAAATTATGAAATTGAATGAAAATACTGACTGGCCAGTATAACTCTCCAGAGGATAAAGGCTAAGTGAGGTGATGAATCTGAGTTATAAATTGTAGTTTGCAGGGTGTAAGAAGAAAAAGGAAACAAGTAAATGCCTTAGAGAATTAATGAAATGAATTCTAAATTGGTTATGAAGAATTTCACATAGTTTAAATTGATTAAGACGAGAGCATCACAAGATGAATTTTGAGTTTTTAACTATCCAATTTAAACTGAAGAAAGTGCAAATGGAATTAAAGAACACAATAAATACATACAAGGAGAGGAGACAAAACTCATATCACCACCATTAGAATATTTTCATAGAGACTTCAAAAGCTTCTGCATATGTATTCAATTCAGCTCCAGAAAATTACAATTGAGTTCATAACAACTAAAAAGGTTCCCTTACACTTCTGCCAACATTAATACATTCAGAACTTCTAGCATTTATACAATTTGAGTTCCTTTCAATTAGAAACCGATTACAATAGTTGAACTAAAACGTTTCAGCTTCTAAAACCGACTATAATAATTACATTTGATAGTTTCGGTATGTGAACCGATTACAATGATTAATAAAAAACGTTTCATGAACCAATGGTCGATCCCTCTAACTCTTCAGCTTTAGTATTTTCCATTTTTCTTGTTTTGGTCCTCTGTCGGATCTTCCATTCTGGTGACGCCTGGGCATTATTTTTTGGTTCCTGGAAGAATGCACTTTGTTTTTCCCAGCCACACTATCTCTTTCCACTGCAAGTCAAAAGGGATATCGTAGTCCATAATTTCCTTGATTAGGATCTCTAGGTCAATGCAAGAGGCATATGTCATGACTGGAAGTCTGATCTTCACTATCTTGAACAAATTCAAGATCTCAAAATCTGTGATCAAACATTCTACCAGGATGGCTCCTTTCAAGTTTTCCTTCATGATTTCAAACTTGGAGTGATCCATTCTACATTAGGCGAGGTGAGAGTGGTATTCCTCCTGATCATAAAATTTCCCTTTGCCATCCCAAAATGGTGGGAGGCCTTTGATGAACAACTCTTCAAACTGATCTTTGAATTCCTGTATACTCCGCTCCATATGTATAGACTTGGTTTGGACTGATTTAAAATGTAGTTCTACCTTTGATCCCAATGGTCTGAAGTTATGCAGTGGGGATGGAATTCAACAAGTTTATATCATTTTGGGCCCACTCTAATGGTTTCTTAGCCAAGGTATCATTTACAACAACGCATCTGCTTCTAGCTATGATGGCCATGCTATCTTTGTCATTGATGAAGTTCAAGTACACCCTGAACTTGGCAGCTTCAATAGCAATAGAATCCCAGATGATATGTTTGGCTCCCTGCAACAGTCCTTTGCCTTTCAACCTTGTCTTCAGCTTGTTTACTCTTTCCTGCAAAGCTTGATTTTCCTTCTAGAACTGAGCCACCCTCTCATATTTTGTTTTGATTTCCTTCTTTAATTTCTCTATATCTCCCTTTAGACCTTTGATCTCTCCCATGTTCAAGCTGACTTGGGACATATCATGAACCAATCCTTCAGTGCTTGGCCCAGCTAATGCAGTAGAAGGTACATCAAAAACCATGCTTGGTACTTATGTCTTCCCTTGTGACCATTTCATTTTTTCTTGCTCCAGTTGCAATACCTTGGTCTTGTAATTCAATGCCTCTTGTCGAAATGCCTCCTTCTCTTGTTCTAGAGCAACCAGTTCTGCTATTTGTGGATGCTCTGTGGAATTTGTTTTTAGTTTTTTCTTCGAGCTTTGAATTAACTTGTCTTTTTCTTCTAAGAAGGATTTCACTCCCCGAGGGCCTTCAGATTCTATCCTCTTGACTTGAGTTTTCCAAGCTCTGTTGGATGCCTTTTCTTGTCTTAGTTTCCCTTCCAACTTGATTGCATAAGATGACAGTTTTGTATTCTTCAGGATTAGACCCAAGTAATCTGAATACAACATGTCACTGGTATTCCTGTGGAATTTCACTTTTTCAGGAGCATTGATGTTCTCATATTTCATCCTGATCACAGATACTTTATCCTCATCTGCAAATGCTATATTGAAGGTCTTCTTTTCTACATCTCTCACTATGAATAGAGGAGACTTATGTTGAGACATATTTTCTACTTCATGGATTAACTCCCTCATTTCATTCATAGCCAAGTTTCCTTTCTCATCATATTGCTTTGCCAAATCTTCTTTAGATTGTTAGGCTGCTCCAACTTCCTTATCAAAGATGTGCTTTTTGCTGCTGAAATTTCTTGAGTTGCCTTCACTTTGGAGCTTTCTCCCTTTCCCAACTTCTACATTGTTGATGCCACTCTCCACCATCTCCATATTTACCTGATCTTTAGGATCTTCCTCTTCTAGATCCACTATCTTCGGGGATTGTGTGATCTTCATTTTTTTAGGGGTAGTCTGCTAACTGCTAGTTCCCAGGGCCTTTGAACTGCTCCTTTTGCTATAAGCACTTATCTTGGGAACTTTAACTATCAGCTTCTGAGGAGTCTTTTACATTTGAGTTTGTTGTAGGGTTTCCTCCACTTGTTGTGTTTGAGTCGGCTGTAACATAGCTTACATATAAGCACAAACATCTAGAGTTGCCAATTTGTCAAATCCCTCAACATGTTCATGCTCATAGGGGGCTTGTTTGTTTATTGGTATTCTCTTGGATATGATTTGATTTGGATCATATCTTCTCCCATGTAGCTGTGAAAATACAAACTCCTTGAGCTGGGCCTGGATCTGAGATAAGCATGATCTCTTTTTTACAATGAAGGGTCCAACGATGAAAGGGAATTTCAGGTTGGATGCCTTGTGTTGTTTCAGGAAGTGCTCTGTCTCTGATATAATTCTTTTCCTGATGAATTCAAGGGCAAAGACTCTGGGTGTCAGAAATATAGGTAGAAGATAGGGGGATTCATGACAACCATACACCCATATCATTGTTGAATGCATGAACAACACCCAGTTCCCCACTTTGTTTTCTATATTTGGCTGCAAATAACTCCTGATGTCATCTAGGACTCTTGGTAGTCTGATGTTGAAAATCAAGCCGCAAACTCTAGACACGACCTTGTTGATAAAGATGAGAATTGTGATTCTTTTGCATTCAGGTGATATGAATGTTGCTTCAGGGAACTCTCTCTTGCTTGTTTCTAGGAAAGTCTTCAACAGATATGTGTAATATATGAAATGTCTCAGTGACTGGAAATTCACGAGTTGTTTGTGTATATTTCTAGCTATGAATCTATCAATGTTGATGCAAACTGACTAACTAGACTCTGACTGGAAAAATGCTAACAGAAAAGCTAGCATGACCTCAACCACATACTTTTCATTATCTAAACCCAAAATTCAACTGAGTATGGAACAAACCCATTGGACTTCAATAACCATGATATCTACACCTATTGGTAGGGACAGACTCTTAGAAATATACTCTGGTTTGACAATCGTTTGCAAAAATAGGATTTTGACTTCGGAGGGACATTCCCTCTAAACTGTAATTAGATTTTATTCTTCAAATGGTTCAGACACTACAGATGGGGACTCTGGTATAATGAGGGTGTATCGAATTGACGGGCTATCTACTCTACATAGGACATCAGACCCTAGTTTATTTAGGACGACTTTCTCTTCCTATGAGTATTGCTCTGCGCACCAACCTATGAATTCTGGGAAAGGGAATGCGACCTCGACAGCGTAAGGGACTATGGTGGCCTAGACTACTTCAAGGAAGGGTACCTGTTTCCATATGTTATCTGACAGGTTAGCTCTGGACACGGAGATGGCCAAAATGGTTATTTTAGTGTAGAACACATCTTAATCTCTGTCAATTAGGGATTATTCGTTTGACATGGGATATTGCTATGCTACTAACGTAATGACAGGGTCCATGGTGGCGATGAAAAATACCTATAAATGAGTGGAAAATGCATGAGTTTGGCGTATTGTTCAGTTTCAATTCGAATAGGGCGGTCGCGCCAATCTTCCAACGTTCTAGTAATTTGAAAAACAATAAAATAATGACTAGCGCACCCCTTTATATACTTTTTGATTTCGAGGGGTAGGGGAAACAGTTTGGGACAACCTGTTTATCGCTCTGAAATGCACTCAGTGGCGCCATGTGGTCCCGATCTGAAACCACGATTTTCTTTTTGGCCCGCTTTCGAGAATTATCCTCCGTGCAAGTTCTCCGCCCTAAACGATCCCTGACCGTTGATCTGTAGCATCCACGATCTGTATCCCACCGGGTCCCATCAACTCCGCATTGCCACTAGATTTAGCCCCCTCCCGCTATATTTGGCCCTGTCCTCCAGTTTATCACGCTTCCACATTAGTTTAGTGCCTCACTAAGTACTGGAAACTGGATTTCACACAGAAATTGTTATAGTGATAACAGGAAGCTCGAAGGCTTAATCATGATGGAACGTTGGAGCTTCTTCGATAGCATAAGAAGAGCCATTATTCTTCTCATTGATTTCTTTGCTACTCATGCATTGATGCTTTCCCTTGTGGTAGATAATGATAGATTTAAGGGAGACTTGAACTTTTACTACAAATACAAATCATATCTAAATAAGGAAGAAAATTACTACAAGATACAAATATTCTCCAAAGAAGAAAGTTGACTACAACAAATACAAATCATCTCCTTATCTTTATTCATACAAGTCCACACCACATCCATCCCCATCCCCTCCTCCTCCTTATTACTGTAAATCCCCTCCTTCTCCCTCCCCATCTCCTCCCCCTTCCTATCACTACAAGTCCCCTCCTCCTCCCTCCCTATCTCCTCCTCCACTCTATAACTACAAGTCCCCGCCACCACCATCACCATCCCCTCCTCCTCCTTATGCCTAGAAGTCCCC
Organism: Picea engelmannii; assembly: GCA_009831015.1. NCBI lineage: Eukaryota > Viridiplantae > Streptophyta > Pinopsida > Pinales > Pinaceae > Picea > Picea engelmannii. The sequence continues at coordinate 85,505 of ML792149.1, read as the reverse complement.
ACCACCTCCATGCCCATCCCCTCCTCCTCCCTCACCATCTCCTCCCCCTGTCTATTACTACAAGTCCCCTCCTCCCCCCTCCCCATCTCCTCCTCCACCCAATCACTACAAGTTCCCTCCTCCTGCCTCCCCATATCCTCCTCCACCCTATCACAACAAGTCCCCTCCACCACCATCCCCATCTCCTCCTCTGCCTTATTACTACAAGTCCCCACCACCTCCATCTCCTTCTCCTCCTTCTCCTCCTCCCTATTATTACAAGTCCCTGCCACTACCATCACCATCCCCTCCTCCTCCCTATTACTACAAGTCTCATCCACCTCCCTCCTCATCCCCTCCTCCTCCCTCCCCATCCCCTCCTCCTTATTATTATAAGTCACCCCCTCCTCCAACCCCATCTCCTCCTCCACCATATTACTACAAATCTCCACCACCACCATCCCCATCACCTCCTCCACCCTATTACTACAAGTCCCCTCCACCTCTCTCCCCATCCCGTCCTCCTCCTTATTACTATAAGTCTCCTCCTCCACCATCCACTTCTCCTCCTCCACCCTATTACTACAAGTCCCCTCCACCAGCTACTCCTTCTCCTCCTCCTTATCATTACAATTCTCCTCCTCCACCATCACCATCTCCTCCTCCCTCGTATTACTATAAGTCACCCCCTCCTCCAACCCCATCTCCTCCTCCACCATATTACTACAAATCTCCACCACCACCATCCCCATCACCTCCTTCACCATATTACTACAAGTCCCCACCACCATCCCCGTCTCCTCCTCCACCATACTACTATAAGTCCCCTCCTCCTCCCTCTCATTCTCTTCCTCCTCCATATCACTATAAGTCACCCCCACTTCCATACCCATCCCCTCCTCCTCCTTATTACTAAAAGTCTCCAACACCACCACCGCCAATCTACTAAGGAGAAGAAAAAGGTATTTTGGTTATTGTTGCATTTTTTTGTGAATTAATTTGGGTGCACCTAGCTAGTTATAATGACATGGGTTTTAGTTGGCTTACCACACAATAGAATAGATTTTTTGAGTATGTAATTAGTTTAATATATCCCCAAGGGAAAATTGGTTGGTTCGACCATTTCCACTAAGGCATAATGGCTAGGGAGGTTGCACGATCCATTTACACCAAGTCTTGTAGGGCTACTAGTTGTTATTGCTGCTAGTGATTAACACTGTCCTC
>ML792149.1:22212-84273 GCA_009831015.1 Picea engelmannii | reverse complement strand
TTAATATTGATCTCCATCCAAAAACTCGATCGTCGTACTTGCAACTTTCCTCATTCTTCCCTTAAGTGCAAAAAAGGGTGGAGTGAATTTATTCCTCCCAAAAAAAATGATTTCACATGCTTTTACTAGTGCAAATTGATTTGTTCTGATCTTTTACTTTTGCAGTGACTTCATGATCTTCCTCCAGAGGGTGTGGAGGTCAATGGAAGTGTTGCAGAACTACTTACTAGGGTTCGAGCGATAATGTGGTAATACATCTTAAATTATGAAATAAATGTTGTGTGATATAATAGAGATGGATGAATAGAAAACATTTCAGCATTTCTACATCTAATCTATCTATCTATGTGTTCAAATAAGTGTGATTGTGAATGTCATTAGAGCATAAATCTTTGTCTCATTTTTAATTTAAGTTCAATGGATCAACAACTTATGGATTGTAATAACCCAATTCCCATTTAATAATGGCTGGTCAATTTTCTATGACAAGAAACACGTCTTTGAGATTATGACCACAAGCACATGTCTTTGAATGTGGATAAAAGGACTTTGAGAACTCCCCCAAAAAATTGCATAATAGAAATATGTCTTTTGATTTTATAAAATTTTCCAATAAAAAAAAATATAATTCGATAGGAAAAATATAAATACAATGATCTCTAGAAATGTTTTCTTGAAACTTCTATTTTAAGTTTAACATATTTTACGTTGGACTTTTTATTTGCACTTTAAGAACTTATTATATAGAGGCTTTGGTGTAAATGTCTTCACACAAAATGATTTGTTTTATGAATTAATTACATCTATGATTTAAGGAAATGTAAGGTACGAACTGTTATGTCACTTGTATTCAACATCTCGGTGGTGGAAAGACACAATATTGCCTTACGTTGAAAAAATGTTAAGAAGATTTCAGAGGGTGAGTATGATTACATAAATATTTTATTATATATAAATTTTTTGAATATTTTATAATCTATCTATTCATTTCTGAATATAAAGCAATATTACCTTTAATTTCATTAATCTTTATTTAAAAACCGAGAGAGTTGAGATAGATTTGTATCTATGGTGATGGTGAGTCAAGGGAAAGGAGCAATGCTAATATGGAATGGGTGTTGCATCTTATAAGTGGTCATGTAGAAGGGATAACCATGCCTTAAATAGGTCATGATGATATAGGAGTGATTCAACTTGTTTAAATTGTGATAGAAACAAATTGTTATAGGAGTGATTCAAATTGTTTAAATAGGTCATGATGATATAGGAGTGATTTAACTTGTTCAACTTGATATCTATTGTGATAGCGTTGTAGTATTTATGATTCTTCATATATATATATATATATATATAACAACCACATTCAATGATGAGCTATGGGTAGCAAGCAAGAATTTCTATGAAATAGTATATATATATATATATATATATATATATATATATATATATATATATATATATATATATATATATATATATATATATATATATATNATATCAACCACATTAAATGATGAGCTATGGGTAGCAAGCAAGAAGTTCATCATGGATCTATGAAATAGTATTTAAAGAAGAGAATTGAAAAAGAAAATTCTTTTATATTTAATATTTAAATTGAATGGTTAAAATTAATAGTTCATATTGTAATAATAAAATAAATCATAATTACATTATTATATATAATAAAATATTATTATTATATGTAAATTTATAGAAATTTTTCGATGCGATAAAGAATTAGAAGATAAAAAAAATTAAGATACAATAAGGAGGTGGCCAACCTTAATCTAGAAAATCAAAAGTATTTCATAGTGAAACTGGGTGTTGAACAATTCCCAAAATGTCATGGGAAAAAAGAATTTGTCAAAAAAACATTTTTTCTTAAAGTGTCATGCATATACCCAAATTAGATCATAGTTTCAAAATATTTTCCATAATACCAACCTTCCTAACATTTTAAGTCATCAAAATTATGATGATCTTGAAACACTTATCTTAATGACTTTTGAGCACATAAATAAAAGTTTAAAGAAATCCAAGTAATCCCTTACATTTCTTAAAATTCAATAGACTAATTTTGATTTTAATAAATATTAACCATTATCATTATCATTATAATTATATCCAAACTTTTAATTTTAATTAAAATTTAATAATTAAAATCAATTATGAAACCAATCATTGTGATCATGTTCTCTCCTTTTTCTCTAATATCAAAAAGTTCAAACATCACATTAACCATTTAATAATTCTTCACGAATGAAGAAAATTAAATATGACTTTTTTCAAACTTATAACTTAATATCTCAACTTAAAGGTCATACATATAAACAAGAGTTATGGGCACTTGTATTTTGTGATCGATAATGAAATGAAGTATGCTCTTTAGAGTGTTTGTTGTTGGGTAAATGTTATGATTTGTTGGGGTAAATGCTATGAGTTGCGCATCAATTAATTTGGATATGATACTGAGTTGTGTATTAGGGACATTGGTATTGGTAGTTGATAATCACTTATTTTTGGAGTTATAGTCAAACAATATCAGAGTCAAACAAGGTTGTCCCTTGTCCCCTACTCTTTTTGGCATATACATTCACAAGTTAGAAGATTGCTTGGAAAAAGCAAGTTGTGTCGTCCCTACTCTCACTGGTATAGTCATCAATCTTCTTCTTTATGCCGATGATATCGTTCTTATGGAAAGGAGTCCCTATGATCTTGAAAACCAACTAAGAATCCTCAACGAGTTTTGCTCCAATATGGGTATGACTGTTAATACTGATAAGACTAAGGTCATGATTATTAAATCCAATAAGATCTCTTATAATACCTTCGTATATGAGAACAACAACTTGGAGGAAGTGACTTCATACAAATATCTTGGAATTGATATTCACCACAAGCTCAATTGGAATTATAACATTGAAAAAAGGATTACTAGGGGATTGAACTCTTATTATGGGATTGAAAACAATTGTAAATCAGTTGATCTTTGGAGTTGGGATAAGAAGAAACTCCTCTTTGAGACTCTTGTTGCACCTGTTATTCCTTATGGATGTGAAGTCTGGGGCTGTAGTATCTCTCATGAATCTTGGAGAAAGATAGAGCAAATACAAAAGAATTTTATAACCTATAATCTCAAAATTAAAGGAAATACGCCCTATCCCATCCTCCTCTTAGAAACAAGCCTTTCCCCCATTGAGAGCATGGTTATGACTAGATAGCTAATGTATAAGAACACGTTAAACAACATCGAAGACAAGAGGCTTCCTAAAATTTCTTCAAAATCGAGTCATAACCACATCGACTCAAACAAGGATGGCATAAAGATGCTCGGTCTTGGCTAAACTATTGGAGAATCATGGAAGACACCATTTTGCAGAATAAAGATACTATTAAAAAAACATCAAATCAAAATTTAAGGAGAAAATGTGGTGTGATAAAGAGTTAGAGGAAAAAAGAAAATTAAGGTATTATAAGGATGTAATCAACCCTAATATAGAAGATCAAAATTATATATCTGTTTTGCCAAGTGTAAAGAAAAAAATAAGTATTTCTAAGATAAGAAAAAATTCTCATGAGCTCCATAGTGAAACTGGGCGTTGCTCAATTCCTAAAATGTCATGGGATGAAAGAGTGTGTCACCTTTGTGAAGCTAAGAAGGTTGAAGTTGAAAATCACTTTCTCTTATATTGTCCAGCCTATACCCATATTAGATCTCATTTTTAAAATATTTTTCACACTACCAGCCTTTCTAACCTCTTAACTCAACAAAAGTATGGTGATCTTGGAAAACTTCTCTTAATGATTTTCGAGCACAAAAACAAAATTCTAAAGAATCGCAAGTAATCACTTACCCTCTTAAGGTCCGACAGACCAATTTGGTCTTAGTGGACATTAATCATCATCATCATATATGATAAATATAAAATAAAAGTAATTTAAAAAGTATTATAATTATAATTGTATTTTTTTTAGGTTATAAAATTTAGGGAAAACCTTAGTACTTCTTATTTTAAGGATGGTATTTAGGTTAAGTATTCGAATTTTCAAAATACAAGGCTAGTCAACAACAAGGCTCAAATCCATTACAATGATATATTCGTTAAGAGCTCAACATGTCACTTACATAAATTAAATATGAGTGGGGAGGACAATAATCATTCCTCCCAACAACCGAAATTAAAACCATTAACATTATATATATAACTTTACCAATTTAGAAAACAATTTTGAAACATAACCTTTAAATCCACTTCGTTATAGATTGACATTGTGAATAACTTTGATGCTAGAATTCTCTAAGGTGTAGAACATACGGTGACATGGTGTTCTGTTAAGGCACACTGTGATGTGAAGTCACTGGTTCGAAACCTCTGGGGACACTAAAAATACAACCATGTTAAGAATCGGTGTGGCTCAAGCTGGGTGTGATCCACATGTGATTTTGACAGCTTAGATGCCCCTGAATCATGATTTCTCAAGCTACAAGTTAGTCCTGCAAGTCACAAACAAACTAGCAAACAAAAAAAACTTTAATACTAAAAACATTTCCATAGATTAAAATGTCAAAAAACTATGATGAATGTAATGGAAAATATATTATCATTATTGAAGTTAAAATTTTCTATTTTCATAAATTAAAAATAAAAATTAATTAAAATGGATAGAATGGAAAATGTTATTTTATTATCAAGGTCAAATTTTATAAAAAAATAATATTTATTTTAGGTGAAATATTTAACATGTTATAAAGGTAAAAATAAAACTTACATTAATTTCAAAATTATTAGAATTTTTGAATCGTCAAGTCAAGATATTGGATTATATGTTTGATTACATTTGCATTATTTTTAAAATACACATTTCACGATATTGGATTATACGAAATACACATTTCACGATATTGGATTATACGTTTGATTACATTTGCATTATTTTTAAAATACACATTTCAAAATACTTGTAATTTAGGATTCGACCAATTCATACACATATTATTGGTTTAAATTTAGATGTTTATTGTAAGAGTGTAAAAATTTAATCACTAAACCATATCTTAGTTAACCTTACTTTCTTTGAATTTATTTGAACCTGTGTAATTTCTCAAAGTCGATCATCAAAGGTATATCTTAGTTAACATGGCTTTCTTTGAATTTATTTGAGCATGTGTAGTTTCTCAAAGTAGATCATCAAAGGTAGGAGCATAACATAAAACATTGAATTTTAATTTCATATAATGTAATGATGAAGTTTTCTTTACCCTCTTTCTTTTGCGACATGGATTTGAAAGCCCATGCCAAAACTTATTTTCCCTCAAAGGACTTGGTCACTGTAGCATTTCCCATGCACTATAGTGAAACTCATTACTCAATCCATGGGGCCAAAACTTATTTTCCCTCAAAGCACTTGGTCATTCTAGCATTTCCCATGCACCATAGTGAAACTCATTACTCAATCCACGGGGGTTACCAAATACATGAGACACTGAAGACATTAGGGAGCATATTTTTAAGACAACATGTATGTATCACTCCACTCTCAATACATTTTTAAAATTTAAAAATGATAAGTGATAAGATCGTTAAGTTGATAATCTTGTGATAGTTGAGTGGATGATTCAAAATGGATACAAACAACCAAATAGTTGTAATACTTAGTATCTAAGTGTAATTTGACAATTAATAAAGTTATATAAAATATTAAAAACAATACATATATAAAAGTAAAAAAGATAGAAGAGATGAAAAACAAGAAATAAATAAAATAGAAAATGAAAATAGGGGAGAAAAGACAAAGGAATGAGAAATTAAAGGTCAGGTGTATTGCCCTTCCCATTACCCCAACTCTCCTTATTTCTTCTTGCAGTTTCATTCTAAAAGGGATTTCGGTTGACTACTAGCTGGATATAGTTGGAATAAGAGAAATGAACAACCACTGAATGCTAATTTTCTCTTTTGGGTTTTTAGGGTAAACATTATCTTTGTGTGATGAATTTTCTCAATGCCCATGTTAATTGTTGTGCTTGAGTTATTGGTGATTTCTTTGTGTTTAAAATTCTACTAGTAATTGGATTGATGGTTGTGATGAATAAATTCCACTCTAATACATTATATGTGCTCATAAATTTGTTTTCCTATTAATACTCTAAGGTGGGAAGCACGTACTCAGATCCATTAAGAATCTAAAAAGAATGATGATTTCTACATCATCATTCATCTCCATGGGAACATATAAATCCATGTTGTGTTTCATAGTTTGAACATCAATCCATCACATCACAAAGATTAAGGTTAGCTAGAAGGATTAATCATGATGGAATGTTGGAGCTTCTTTGATAGTAGAAGAACAATTCTTCTTCTCATTGATTTCTTCACTGCTCATGCATTGATGCTTTCCCTTGTGGAAGCTAATGATATCTTTGAGGGAGACTTAAACTTATACTAAAAATACAAATCATATCCAAAGAAGGAAGGGGACTACTACATATACAAATCATAAAAATCTTCTCTAGACAAGGAAGGTGACCACTACAAATACAAATAATCTCCTTCTCCTTATTCCTACAAGTCCCTGCCACCACCAACCCAATCACCTCCTCCTCCCTACTACTACAAATATATGCCACTTTCATGTCCATGCCCTCCTCCACCCTATTACTACAAGTCCCCTACTACACCATCTCCATATCTTCCTCCTCCTCCCCATATTATTAAAAGTACCCTCCTCCTCCCTCTGCACCCCCTCCCCCTCCCTATTACTACAAGTCCCCTCCTCCACTTTTGTCATCTCCTCCCCCTCCCTATTACTACAAGTATGCTCCTCCTCCCTCCTCATCCCTGTCACTACAAGTCCTCTCCACCACCGTCCCCATATCCTCCTCCTCATTATTACTATAAGTCCCCACCACCCCCATCTCCTTCTCCTCCTCCTTATTACTACAAGTCCCCACCACCCCCATCTCCTTTTCCTCCTCCTCCCTATTTTTACAAGTCCCCACCACCACCATCACCATTCCCTCCTCCTCCCAATTACTACAAGTCCCCTCCACCTCCCTCCCCATCCGCTCCACCTCCTTATTACTACATGATCCAAAAAGGATCCAGAGAAGGCTAAGAACAACTCAGAACTCACAGAGGCAACTCATGACGCTTAGAATGGCCTTAATAGACAGAGAAAGAGAAAAAATTAAAAGTTCCCAAAACTCAGTGAAAAAGAAATTATCGTGAAGAGCGCATTGCAAGATTTCTAACTGTGAAAACAACTCGTCAAACAAAGTTACGGATCAAAAGATATTCGTGGTCAAAGTTTGGTCAACCTAGCCGGGTTAGTAGGGGATGAGTCAACATCCGTACTACTGACGTCAGCATCTGTATGGATGACATCAACATCCATACAACACACATGGAAGGAGAAGAAGGTGACATGTGTCATGCTGATGTCAGCATGGTGACGTGGTAGCACCAGAGGCTGCCATGTGTCACCCAGTTTTGGCACTTTTAGATCGATCCATGGACCTATAGGATTGTGCCACGTGGAAGTCCGTACGGTCCATACAAATGAAGTGGCATAGTGACGTGGCATGATGATGTGGCACTGACATGGAAGGGAATGACATGGCCGAATGGGAGGCTGCCACGTGGCCCAATCAGGGGCTTCCACATGGCAGGCGACAAAAGCACAATGACAACCCATATCCAAATTTTGAAAAGTAATAAGGATTGGCGGGTACACCAAATCTGGCGAACCATGCCAAATCCAGCCACATTCTATTCGTTGGGGTCTTGGATAGCACCACCACCAAATTTGGTGAAGAAACTTTGTTTATATTTATATATATTACAACGACGTTGGCTGAACATTCTACCTTTTGGGTTTTTTGGCCGAAATCCGACGATGTAAATATGGACAAAATCACTATTTTCTGTTGTTTAAATTGCATTTCTGAATCGATAAATGGATTCAGCCTACTGAAAAACCCCTGAGGCACTTGAATTATACAAAATTAGCAACTCAAATATGTAGATCCAACCATTACTCATCGGATTTCGGGAAAAATCAAACGGAAAAAGTCACCGGAAAACTTCCAAAGAGTAGAACGTTTAGACTAATGCTATTACAACAAACCAAACCAAAAGGGGGAGGCCCAAGGGTTTGACCTCGAGACCTCCTCCCCACATTCTTCCTTAACATTCACACCCAAACCAACGGGTGAATGACCCATGCTTTGTAATGATTGTCGCAGATTTTACTTAAGTGTTAAGTCCACTGAGCCCTGGGGGGAGGCGCGCGTGTGGTATAGAGTGGGCACACATTTCAAGGTAGTAAAGTCATTAATTGCAGGTTGCAAAGGGGCATGAAAATTGATACAAATTTCTTCTTGGGCCTGGGAGTGCCAGAGTCATATCGAGGCATGGAGACAGTCATTTTTGGGTAATTCGACGCCACAAATTTAGTGGTGTTGTCTGTTTTTTGATCTGAGCATTATTTCTACAGCTTGATTTCAGAATGAGGTATACTTATGTATTTTTCCAAATTCTTTTGTCGAGTTAATGAAAAATCCTACCCATTTGAGAGCAGGACCAGAAGACGTAGTCCACTAGGGATGAACTCTGTTATCAAGTTTTTGTGTTAAGATTTTATGCTTATGTCTCTTCATTATTGATCTTTCCTTCTTTGATCGTGCACTTTAATTTATGCTCATTTAATGCAATTCTTTATAAGTCACTTGATGAAAAGATCCCAGAGCATGTTAATATCAGAGTAGTCGTCTTTGACTTGAATTGTTGAGTGTGAATGCTTACTAGGGCCAAGCATAAACATGGTGAAGGAACTCTTAAGACTTTCAATCCTGAAGTTGGTCATGCATCCCGAAGGAAGAAAATGGCTGAAGAAGACAAGCGTGATGAATAGGATAAAAAAATTCATATGGTCTTTTATCGCATGTCTGAAATGGTTGAACGAATGTATAGATATTACGAGAAGAGAATGAAGAAGAAAGGGAAGAAAAAAGAAGAACAGGTTGATGATGATGCTTCAATAAACCAAGGGGATGGAGGAGATCCTCCTCAGCCTCCATCTTCACCTTCAAGTTTTATTTCTTCTTCCTCTGAGCATTCTTATCATTCTCATCATTTTATCCATAAACCCTTTTTTAAGAAACCATTATTAAAGCTTGATGTAGAATTTTCTTTACCTATGTTTAATGGAGATGCTAATCCTGAAAACATAGATAATTGGATCCGACAGGTTGAAGTATATTGCCGTGTTCAACATATCGATGAAGAGGAAGTTAAAGTGAAATTGGCATGTCTTTGGTTGGAAGGCACCACTCTCGTATGGTGGGAGAGAAAGCTTCAGGACATAAGTAAGTGTGGTAATCTTCTTTCCTCATGGTCGGAATTTAAATTAACGATAAAAAAACAATTTTATCCATTAGGGTATTTACATAAAGCAATGATGGAATGACAAACTTTAAGGAAGAGTAGAGGTCAAACTATACAAATTTTCACAAAAGAATTTGGGAAGAAATCTCTTGAATTAAACATTCCTTTGGATTCTTATGAAACTTTAATGAAGTATATTGGTGCACTTCATAGTTGTAATCGTCATACTTTGCTCTTGTTTAACCCCACTAGTCTTGACGAAGTTTGTGTGCAAGCCACTAACCTTGAGAACAAGGGAAAGCATGTTCAAGAATATCCCACGAAGAAACCTTCCAATCTCCCACATAAACCTTTCAAGAAGTTTAAAAGGAAGGATAAGAAGACTGCCACAATGACGAGAGAAGGAGGAAAGAAATCTTGCACTCATTGCAAGAAAATCAATCACGATGATGAACACTATTGGAAACTGCATCCAGAGAAGAGACCGAAACAATTCGGTGGAAAGGGGAAGACAAAAACCGTTGCTACAGTGCAACAAGATCTTGGTTCCGATTCAGGAGATGAAGGAAATATCACAACGGTTGGAGTACAAGGTAAATATTCCCTTCATGCTAGTTCAAGTTCCAATAATGAATCTCATGATGATGAACGAAAGAGGAATGAATTATTTCACATAAGAGTTGTATCTAAACACACTAAGATAGATACATTATTTGATCTGGGTTCCCAAGTAAACTTAATATCTGAAGCACTTGTCAAGAAGATGGGTCTTGAAACGAAACCACATCCAAAGCCTTATCCTCTTGGATGGGTATGTGATAAAGAAAAACTTAATGTCACCAAACAATGTAGGGTCAGATTTGATATTGCTTCAAAGTTGATTGATGAAGTGGATTTGGATCTTGTACCACTTGATATATGTGGCATAGTGTTAGGAAGTCCTTATCTTTATGACAGAAAAGAAGTCTTCTTTCGTCATGAGAAAAAATACCACCTTACTAAGGGGGAGTTTAATATATTGTTAGAGATGACAACGTGAGGGTAAATACAACACTTGTTAGTGCAGGGAAAATTAAAAGACTCATAAACACTAACAAGAGATATGTACTCATGGTCATAAGAGAGAAAGATGTAGGGACATCCGATTATTTCCAAGGATGTGATCCTTCCCATATAAAGAAATTAATGGATATTGTTTCTAAGTATGATGATATTTTTCAGGAACCAGATGGATTACCTCCTAAGAGGGAAATCCAACATGAAACACATCTTCAGCAGGATTCTCCTCTTCCTAATGCGGGCATGTACAGGATGTTAGTTGTGGATATGACAAAGATCAAGAAGCAGGTACAAGGATTATTGGATCAAGGGGTCATCAGGCCGAGTTCATCTCCTTGTGGTTCTCCAATCATGATGGTGCCAAAGAAAGATGGCACATGGTGAATTTGTGTCGATTACTCGGCCTTAAATAAATTCATGGTGAAAAATCGTTACCCTCTTCCTCGTATAGATGATTTACTTGATCAGTTAAAGAATGTTGTTTATTTTACTAAGTTGGATTTGCGTAGTGGATAACATCAAATCAGGGTCACAGAACAGGATGCATGGAAAACTTCCTTTAAAACCAAACATGGATTGTTTGAGTGGTTAGTTATGTCCTTTGGGATATGTAATGCTCCTACAAATTTCATGCATGTGATGAATGATGTATTCGGGCCTTTCATAGATGACTTTGTGATTGTATATTTAGACAACATTCTTATTTTTAGCAGGACTTGGGATGAACATGTGAGGCATGTAAAGCAAGTATTGGATACTTTGCAAAGGGAAAAGTTGTATGTTAAATTGTCTAAATGTAAATTTGGAAAGACTTCACTTGTGTACTTAGGTCATATTGTAGGATGAGGACAATTAAAAATTGATCCTTCCAAAATTGATGTAATTGTAAACTGGCTTGAGCCAAAAAGTGTAACCAAGGTCCGAAGCTTCTTCGGTGCAGTCCAGTATTGGAGGAGGTTCATTTCAAACTTCACCTTTATAGCAGCTCCTTTGCATGCCTTAACCAATGTGAAGAACACTTTTCAGTGGGAAGGAAAGCAACAAAAATATTTCGACACTTTAAAGGAGAAGATCAATACCGCACCAGTATTAGCATTGTCGAATATTCAACATCCTTTTGAGATCGAGACAGAGGCCAGTGGATACGCCATGGGTGTAGTATTGATGCAATATCATAAGCCTATCTGTTACCTCTCTGAAACTTTTAACCAAGCTGTTGTTAACTGTCCTACATATTGTTAGGTTATGAAAAAGGTATAAATATCTTCCTTTTTCCCACATTTCATGATATCATTTTGATTGACTTTCCGGTTATTTAGAAGTAAATAGAATAGAAAATGAATAATATACCCTTTAGCGTTGATTGTTGGAGATTAGATTACATAGATTCTAAACATGATTGGAATTGTCCATTTTTATTGCAGGATGTTGGCAGCCAATTCACATTTTTCATTGTCTTATAAGCTGCCTACACCAATGTTTCACAAACATTGATTTTTCGTCGCAATTTTAAAATGAACGATGCTTTTATTCTTTGCGCCTTTTTGCACGCCTATCTTCGTTTTGTTTTCACGACTATAAGCGTGAAAACTTAGTCCTTCAAAGTCACATTAGAATCATTGTTTGAACTGTTGTCATCCTTCTGATTGATATGCCCTTTCCGCTTACATTACACTTATCATTACCTAGCTGGCGAATCTTTTGATCTGTACTCATTACTCATGCTTCAATTTATTATGTGGCTTGGTTTGCAATGCATTTGGATTTGCATTCATTTAACCTTTGGTTTCATAAGATACATGGGTGTTATGATTAAAACTTTTATATATATCTTTCTTTCTAATTTGATGCCTATGTTTATGTTTTCATAACTATCGATGTTTTGATTATATGAAAACCCATTTGTACATTGGTTAAACTATGAATATGAGCTGTCACAATACATTGGCGCATGGTCAACATTTCATATTGGTTTCAAATTAAGCATTCATGGTTTAAAACTATGGTGTAACGTTGATTATATGGCATAACACTTACCATTTGTTTCATAGGTTAGCCAAGCAACATGATTTTTGAACTATGCTATGATAACCGGTGGTTGTACTTTGGCATAACTATTATGCAAAGCAGAGATAACTCCCTTACCCTCGCACACTTTGGCATCAACACCTGCCTCCTTACCGAGTTACCTCTGTTGATTTTTGGGAAAATCTCTGAGCCTAATCTGTTCAAACCCTTGTCCCTTAGCCTAGCTCATTGTGTGTTATCTCTTGGCCCCTGAAGGGCGAATTGAACCCTCATGGTTTTCAGAGTCGGTTGTGGTTTCATTTTTCCAGAGAAAATTGCCCCGTAATTTCCCCAGAGTCACGTTTTTGCGTGAGCGATTCTGGGCAAACGGTTCTGAATTAGATCAAACCGTTGAAAACCCAGAACTGTTTTTAGCCCCTTTACCCTCATTGTGAGCGGTTTCCTCAGAAATCGAGTGGTTACAGAGATCTAGCTCATGTTTCAGAGGTCATTTTTCAGATCTCCTCAATGGCTGAAGGTAACGTTTTGGTATGTGTGTATTTGTTGAGATGTTTTCCCCAGACCTGGGACACAACAACTCTCTCACTCACTCAGCCAGATGTCTTTGCATCCTGTTGAACCCATGATAATTTCAAAGGGTATTCAACCAATCTGCCAGCATTTTTTCTTTTACATCTACAGGACAAGAAAGTGTGCAGGCTTATCACTTAAATCTCAGGAGCTTACTGCTATATTCTTAACAGTGAGGGTGTATTGCAGTCTTGTTTTGAAATATGATATACACTTTGTGGGTGATTTACATGATACGTTTCAAGATTGAATGAGTCTGAGAATCAAGAACCAAAAGATTTGGATGACTGGGAAGATGCTGCTGAACTTTCGACAACTGTGGAGAAATTAGATGCACCAGAACTAAGAAGCTCAAGCAACAGAAAGTACAGCAGAGATTTTTTTTTTGACTTTCAGAAGTCAGTTTAAAGATCTATCTTCACAGGTTAAAATTCCATCAGACATAATGGAAGTCCTTATGACTCCTCAGGTGATTGAAAGTCATATTGGAGAGATTGAGTCATTAAATCACAGTGGCATTTCTCGATTTGAACGTCATGGGAGTAGTGCAGACACTATAGATGAAGATAGATGGAACAAATCGGAAAATATGTCTGGTCGTAATGTTCATATGGAAGTGGGCCTAGGTGGCCCTCCTGGTGGGTTTCAACCAGGACAAGGCTTCAGTCCCAGTTTTGGAAGGAATGCACGTGAAATGCCAATGCATATGAGTGGAATCCTCCCTGGTGGACCTTTCATGCAAATGCTTTTCCCACAAGTTGGGTTAGCAAGAAGTAGTGTTGATGCTGATAAATGGCAGCGTGCTTCTGGATTCCAAAAGGGTTTGATTCCTCCACCTCAAACACCTTTGCCTGCAATTCATAAAATTGAGAACCAATATGAAATGGGAAATTTTTCTGATGAGGAACAGGCAAAACAGAGAAAGATAAAATCAATACTTAACAAATTAACACCTCAAAACTTTGATAGACTTTTTGTACAGGTCAAAGAAGTGAACATTGATTCTGCACTTTGTCTTACTGGAGTGATATCTCAGATTTTTGACAAATCCCTGATGGAGCCAACATTTTGTGAAATGAAAGCAAAATTTTGTGTCCAATTAGTTGCTGAATTGCCTGAATTTTATAAAGACAATGAAAAAGTTATATTCAAGAGAGAACTCCTGAACAATTGTCAGGAAGAATTTGAAAGGGATAGGAATGCAGGGGATAGTGATTTAAAGATTTCAGGAGAGGAGAGAGAGGAGAAAAAGGCTGCAATGCACAGGAGAATGCTAGGAAACATAGGGTTTATAGGTGATCTTTACAAAGAAAGCATGTTGACTGTAAGAATAATGCATGAATGCATCAAGAAATTGCTTGGAGAGTACCAAAATCCAGATATCGAGCATGTGGAAGCTCTGTGCAAACTGATGAGCTCTATTGGTGACATGATTGATCATCCAAAGGCCAAGGAGCACATTGATGCATACTTTGATAGGATGGCACAAAATTTGATTTGGAATGTGAGAAATATGTTGATGAATATGGACCAAGATCTTTTTCAAGAATGCCAGCGTAGGTTCCATGAAGAGGAAACAAAGGCAATACACACACAAAAGAAGCACGAAATGACATGGCAATGTTTGAAAGCAGTGGTTGCTTCAAAAGCTTTGTCTTGCAGGTTTTGGATAGTCGTGGCTACTTGTTGACTGCTTTGAGCCATGGCTTGTGGCCATCCATGGTACTTTTGGCAGAAATTGTTCAGACTTTTATATTGGCGGATCTCTCTTTTAAAGTGTTGTAGGTGGGCAATTAGTGTTGTGGCTTCCTTCAAGAGTGGTGTGATTTCAATCTAATTGTCCTGCTGAAGCTGCTGGTGTATGCTTTGGATCTGGTGGCAACATTTTTCATCTTTAATTCCCTACAATCAATTCTAGATGGATTTATTGATATGCAAAACAGATGGATGTAGGAGTTTTACCTCTATATGGATGGATTTTGTATATGAGTTGCATTCATACCAAAGATTTATTTGATATTTGTTTTGATTGAAATAGATTCAATTAAGATTTTGTTTGTTCTAAATTAGCATAGCAGTTTTGGTTTGTTGTGATTTAAATAATTTGCTTTGTTTTTAATTAAGTAATCAAATATTTGTTTTAATGACTTGAATATATTTCTGTTAGTTTTAATAAATTTAAAACGGTTATGTTCTCTAATTAGACCAGCTACAGAATCAGAGGATTATGTAGCTAGTCTACAGGATTAGATTTTTACCATTTTTTTTTAATAAAATATCCATCTAACTTGTCATTTTTGGTCCATTTCAGGTGAATTTGAAATTGCATTGGATTGGATGAGCAGTTAGAGGATATTTGAGATATTTTACTTGCATTTCAATTTCCTAGTTTAGTTGATTTTGGGAATATCTTCCCAGATTATGTAAATAGTTTGATACTATCCACAAGGAGGTTTTACCTTGTGGAAAAACTTATAAATGATGCTCATTTTTGTAATAATATCATCCTCATTGGTGGGAGAACAAGGATATGGAGTTTTAATACAGACTGAGACAGAATTTGATATTCTGCTACAGCTTTAGCTTTCATAATATCAATATTTTGTTTTATGTTTATGTGTATCTATTTGCATCTGGTTAATGACTACTTTAGCTATCTTAGTCTTTTGCAAATGATATAATTTAATCACTATAATCCATACCTGATTTCTTCCAAGTATTTAAAGAGCATAACAATTGTTGATTCAGTTTGTGAACGACAGATTTCTCTTCTTCATAAGTTGAATTATCAAGTATAAGTTTTTGCATAACAGGTTTCCCTTATTGCAGAGATTTATAAATCATATAATTGTTATGATTTTTTATGTCTTGTTTGTCCTGTAAACAACTCAAAGAGTAGCACAGCCTATCGTTTACGAGAAGCTTTTGGATTATCCGGTGCGAGTTTCCTTCCTCCGATCAGCTTCGAAGTCATCATACACAGGACAAACTAGGAGCGTTTCCAGGTCAGTTTGTCGTTTGTTTGTTAGTGTATTTGCTAGAATATAGTTAGATATATATGTTTAATATATTAGATTGTTTAATTTCAGTAAGTTTTATTTCTTATTTATAAAAAATCAACAAAAACATATCTCACTGTCTTAGGACAGAAAGCACATGAGTTTTACAGGTTTTATTCAAATCTGTCAGTTGTGTATATTGTATATTTGTGAATAAGTTATAGTGTAACAAGTAGTTAGACAACTAATTATTAGAGTTAGTATAATAGTAATTAGTAATTTGTACATATAGAAATAGTAGATTAGTTAGTTTGTTTTAGTTAGTATTAGTTTGTTTTATTTGTTTTAGATAGATTAGTTAGTTTAGATTAGTTTTCTCTTTGGTTTTCTTAAGACCTTAGAGCGGCCAACGGAGTCGTTAAACTCGTCAGGATGGTTCATTCCAAACGGCTTGGGTTATTAGACAACCCCGGACCAGTTCCACTCTCTCTGTTGACGAACGGTCAATTTCGCCCGTCAACACAGGATTGGTTAAATATTGTCGAACCCAAGATAGCAAGGGGAATCTTAACGATGCGCAAGCTATTGGAGATTGAAGACTTTATGGCGCAAAGAATTTTTTAAGATAATTGAGTTACTCATTGTAATAGTAAAGAAATCTTGAGGATCTCTCGATCCTCGGGATAGCTTAATTTACCCAAATTATTGTAACATATAAGGGGTAAATAGATCTTGAAGAAAAGAGAGATTTTGCACTCAAGAATAGAGAATATATAATTGCTATGCGTTAGCAGTTTTTTGTAAAAATGTCGTACCAGCTATGAAATCAATAGAAGTCTCGAGCAGTTTTTCCATTTTTATATACTGAGTTTTTAATAACAGTGTTTCTAAGGACCGAAGGCCCAGTCTGAAGGAGCTATTGTTCGATCTGTAATTGTATCAGCTCAAATTCTGTCTTGTGATTCAATTTTCTTTTATAATAGTTAACAAACGCATAAGTGTGTGATGGTTTCATGTCAATTGAAAGAAATAGATATTCCTTAAAGTATTGAATGATTGTTGTTCCAATTCCCATTACTGAGATTCGATGCATGAAGGTTCCTCATAAGTTCACATTTGTTGTTCCTTTCATAAGTTTACATTTGTTGTTCCTTTCATTAGTTTACATTTGTTGTTCCTTTCCGCTAGAATATAGTTGTTGTTCCTTTCAATAGAAATATGATTGTCGTCTCTTTTTAGTTAGATTACAGTCTCTGTTCCTTTCCATAGATGGAGTAATTCGCCTTTTTCTTTTCAACAATTCTGATTCATAATGATAGCAATTCCTGCAAGCCTTTATCTAGATTCAATTACTGCTCTTAGAATGAATTCAATATATTAGCTAGTTCCTTTCCTTTTGCATAGCTTTAGATTTCAATCCCTAGAATCTTTAATGAATGTTTGAGGAACTTGATTGTTGACAAACTCAGATCTTCTTTCGCTACACAATTTTAACCTCTATAAGCTATCTGCATAGACTTTGCCGATATTCTTTGAGATAAAAGACAAATCCTCAGGTTGATAAATTAATGTTAAACTAAGGTTGTTTTTAGACATCTTTAGAGCTCAACATGTTGGCACCATTGCCAAGGAAGAATGTCAAAGGTAGCATAGATTGTGCCTCTGGAGGATGAGGTACTGAAGACGGAAGGTAAGAACCTATGTAGGAAATAAGTAAGATACTTATACCAGCGCCTACCTCCAGCTGATGCATTAAGAGGTTACATAGGTGTTTTTTTTTCTTTTCGATTTTTTTTCCTTTTTGTTGTGTGAAGTGTGTATGACTAAGAAGAAAGATCTTGAAAAACCAAAACCTCCACCAAAAATTACCAAACCCCAGGGCTTGGTGCTCCCTGGAAGAAGTACTTTCATAGACGACATCATCTGAAAAGTAGAATCTCAAGCCTCGGTTGGACCTAGAAAAGGATCCACCCGAATCCCTCAGGTGGTAGCTTCACCAACTGCAACCCACACCGAGATTCATAGCAAAACTGAAGGAACTGAGCTAAGTTTTCAGATCACAAATATCCTACCCCTCAACCCTTTAGGAGAGGGAAACTCTTGTAACTTGGAGGAAGGAGAAGGAGAAACTAGTGGGATAACTAAGACAGACCCACCACCCAATCCTGAATCTCCTGCAAAAGAAGAAGGCATACCTGAAATTCCAGACAGAGGGAGTGCAATCAGATCCCCTAGAAGATCATATAACCAATCAATTCAAATAAAATATCCAGATCAAGAAATCCCTAAATATTTCTGGCATATTTTCGATCAAATGGCACAACCAAATCCACCATGTCCCCGGACTTCCACTTTGGAATATCCGATAGTGGATCCAATTGCCAATGCCCCCATGAAGGCTATTCCCCTACAAAACCTACCAACCTTTCATGGATTAATCTCAGAAGATTTGGATGCATTCTTATTTGAATTTGATGTCCTATGTAGAGGATATGATTACACCTATGAACCCCAAAAATTAAAATTGTTCCCCTCCACTTTGAAAGGAGATACTCTACGCTAGTTCATGGGATTAGGGGGAGGAACTATAAACTCATGGGATGAAATGAAACAAGCCTTCTTGACAAAATATCAGTATTATTGTAGAACCAAAGACTGAAAAGATGAAATATTTCAAATGACTGCAAAAGAAAATGAATCATTAGAAGAATATGTAGAGATATTTCAATATAATTTACAAACATCACCCTATGGCATGCTACCAGGGGAAGTACGTAAGGCAACTTTGATTAAAGGTATGAAAGATGAATGGGTAGAAATGTTGAATTTAATGGGGAAAGGTGATATTTATCAAGAAACTTATGATGACATTGTCCTATTGTGCATCAAGTGCTCAAGAGGAAGTTCATGGACCAGATCAGGGATACGTACCCCCTTCACCAGAAATAGTAATATTAACAGCAGGGGTGTTACTCGAGTTGAAGTTGGTAATCTCATAGAAAAATTCAAAATAGACATTCTGAGCACTCTGACTACACAATTGGATGTGTTGCAGGCCAAACAAAAAAAAGTAGAAGCAGAACAAACGTTAGCCATATTTTTCCACAAGTGCAGAAGGAAACATGGCCCAAGGGATTGCCCTTTGGACACAGTTCAGGTTTGCGCTATTTGCGCCAAGGATCATGACACAGAACAATGCCCATCGCTTCTTGGACTGAAAGTTGTCTTTAGGGAAGAAGAAGAAGAAACAAAACCATTATATCAAATGGCTCAGCGTCGTCAATGGCAGAATCGGCCCCCAAATACATTGCAGGACCCTTTCTCTTTCTTACTTGGGCAGTATAACCAGCAAGCTCCTGGAAGAACATGGTAGGGTCAGCCGTTTACTAATCAAAACTGGCAACCCCAGCAATATCCACTTGTAAATCCCACTTGGAAAAACCAACCCACTGCAATCCCTGCTTGGCAGAATCAACCAACTACAACTTTTACCTGGCCTAACTCACAATATCCCACCTCATCCTGACAAAACTCCAATAACAACATTTACCCTTCACAGTGGCCCAACATGACTACCCAAAACCCAAATTGGAATCAGAATTGGCAGTGCCCCATGGGGATAAACAATCAACCCATGGGGATGGCCCCTCAAACTCAGCCTATGTTACAAGCCCAACATCAATTGTCCCAAAATCCACAATCCCAATTGCGCCCTCAACTACCAGCCCAAAATCACCCAAATCCAAATAACAAACCAGCTCAGCTCATCCAGATTATGGAAAATGGAGAAGGAGAGATCAACTCGATAGGGTGCAGGGAACTACGATTAAGGTCGAGACGAATAATCTCCCCTGAAGAAAATGATGTTTTTCAAGAGCAGGAGAAACAACCAACAATAACACCTCCGACTGTGGAAATAATAGAAGAAATCAAGCGGGGGGGAGACACAGTCGAATCAAAAGATCCTGATAAGGGTACAACACCTTCCCCTCCATTCCCCGAAAGATTGATGATAGCAAAACTGACCGTATATCCCAACTTCGAACTTGTAGGGGAACTTAAGAATTTATATATCAATATTCCACTCCTGCAAGCTCTTTAGGACATCCCCATCTACGCAAAAACAATCAAATAGTTATGTGGGATAAAACTCGTTAGAAAAATTAAAAATCCATCATCAACAGTCCATGTGGTAGGAGCCTTATCTGATCTAATTTTAGGTAGACAAGAACTAGTTAAATATGCAGATCTGGGGAATCCCATAGTAACAGTTCAAATCCAAGGCTGCTCTTTTCCCAATACACTAGTTGATTTGGGAGCATCCATCAACATCCTGACTATGGAAACTTGCAATACCCTGGGTTTTAACTCCTTCGAACACACAACAATAATGCTGCAATTGGCAGACCGATCGGTAGTTCGACCAGTTGGCACATTACATGATATAGCCATCTCTGTGGACTCTTGGGAATATCCGGTGGACTTCCTCATCATCAATCCAAAAGGTGGACTTGAAGGGCATCCATTGATACTGGGCAGGCCATGGCTTGCAACAGCAGATGCGTACATAGGATGTCGAACAGGAAATATGACAATCACTAGAGGGGGTATCACGAAGAACCTCATTTTATATCCTCCTGCTAAACCTAGTCCAACTTTCGTATATCCAAAATTGCCACCACCACGATACCCAGAGAGGGATTTAGGAGCCCTTCTTACGCAGGAAGAATCCCTCAAACCTAAAAATCAGTTAGAGGATGACGTAATCAATGGGTTTATCAATAATCCAACCACCATGAGCAACCCAGCCTGCCAGATGCTCCAAGATTTTCTAGACTGTGAAGCATAGGGGGACCTGCTGGAAGATTTAATGGAACAACAAATTCCAACTGTGGTCAATCATAACAGCAAACCCATCGAAATCACACCCAGGAGACCTCTAAACATCAATGCCAGTTTAGATGAACAGCATCAACAAAAGTTAATTCATGTCCTCTCCAAGTACCAACAAGCTTTTGCATGGGAATATTCTGATATGAAAGGTATTGATCCACAACTCTATACACACCACATTTATGTTGAAAAAGAAGCCCGACCTATCCTCCAGCCACAGAGAAGATTAAATCCTCACCTCAGGGATATCGTTAAAGAAGAATTACAAAAACTATTAGATGTAAATTTTATATATCCCATCTCAGATAGTCGATGGGTTTCCCCACTAGTGATCGTCCCAAAGAAAAATGGGAAATGGTGCATCTGTGTTGACTACAGGGAACTTAACAAAGCCACTCAAAAAGACCACTTCCCTTTGCCTTTCATTGACCAGGTCCTGGATACTTTGGCAAGAAATAAATTATTTTCTTTCCTAGATGATTTTAGTGGGTACAAACAGATTCAGATCACCCCAGAAGATCAAGATAAAACCACATTCACATGTCCCTGGGGCACTTTTGCATACAGAGTATTACCATTTGGACTTTGTAACTCTCTAGCCACCTTT
The DNA here is from genome assembly GCA_009831015.1 of Picea engelmannii. Lineage (NCBI taxonomy): Eukaryota > Viridiplantae > Streptophyta > Pinopsida > Pinales > Pinaceae > Picea > Picea engelmannii. The sequence goes on along the minus strand of ML792149.1, from coordinate 62,734 downwards.
CAAAGAGCCATCCTAAGCATATTCAACAAGCTAATCAGCAAAGGACTTGAAGTCTATATGGATGATTTCACTCCTTATGGCGACGACTTTGATCAAGCAATGAATAACCTGGAGAAAATACTAGAACGATGTATCATGACCAGGTTATGTTTAAGCCACAAAAAGTGTCACATGATGATGACAAAAGGTGTGGTACTAGGGCATTATATCTCTGCAGATGGAATTAGGGTAGACCCAGCAAAGATAGAGGTAATCCTTAATCTGCTCACACCACACACACAAACTGAGGTACGTAGTTTCCTTGGCGCTTCAGGATACTATCGTAGGTTTATGGAAAATTTTGCAAAAACCGCTGCACCTTTACATGCTTTGACTGATAATGTAGAATTTCAGTGTTCTCACAAGTGTGATTTGGCATTTGTAGGACTCAAAAAGTTGATCTCAACAACACCGGTGTTGAGGGGGGCAAATTGGAAAATACCATTCCACATTTCCACCGATGCATCAGATATTGCCATAGGCGTTGTCCTTGGACAGGAGGAGGATAAGAAACCTTACGCAATTTATTTTATTAGCAAGAATATTAATCCAGCTGAACTTAATTATACAGTAACAGATAAATATTTTTTAGCTGTTATACATGCCATCAATAAATTTCGTCATTATATAATAGGTTATCCGGTCATTCTATATACTAACCATTCTACTATCAGATATCTGGCTAATAAACCAATTACTAATGGATGGGTCACTTGATGGTTGTTATTATTTAAGGAATTTGATATCACCATCAAAGATCAACCCAGGAGAGAAAACCTTGTCCCAGACTTCCTATCCCACATACCCAAAACAGATGACTCCTTAACAGTCGAAGACCAGTTTCCAGATGAGCATCTGTTTGTCATTACTACAAAGCCACCTTGGTATGCTAACGTGGAAAATTACCTGGAAACAGGAAGATTACTGGCACATATTTCATCGAAAGAAAGAAAGTTGATCGTCCAGCGTAGCGCACGATTCTCTTGGATCAGCGGATATCTCTTCCATACAAGAGCTGATCTCCAGATCCACAGATGCATACGAGATGATGAAATCTATGACATATTAAAAACTGGACATGATGAGCCCTATGGTGGGCACTTTGCAGACTGCAGGACTGGACACAAAATTCTGCAGATGGGCTATTATTGGCCCTCAATATTTAGAGATGCGAATAAATACATCCAAACCTCCGATAGTTGTCAACGGATGGGAAAACTAGGTCAGGCTGATGAAATGCCTTTGAAAGCACAAGTAGTCACGGAACCATTTGAGAGATGGGCACTAGACTTCGTTGGCCCCTTCAACCCAAAGTCAAATCAGAAGGCCTATATTCTAGTTGCAACGGACTACATGACTAAATGGGTAGAGGCAAAAGCCTTGCCAAATGCAACAGAAGAAGTAGTCATCAAATTTCTCTTCAAATTATTCGTACGCTATGGACTACCAATAGAGGTAATTACTAATGGGGGGTCACAATTTATAGCTCATAGAATCACCACCACCATGAATAATTATCATATCAAACACATAATTACTTCTCTGTATCATCCACAAGCAAATGGGCAAGTAGAAAGCACCAACAAAGTCCTGGAGGCAATCCTGACAAACACTGTCTCAACAAACAGACAAAATTGGGCTTCTGAGCTCCCAAACGCCTTATGGGCTTACCGCACAACATGGCGTAATACCATTGGCTACTCTCCTTACCATTTAGTCTATGGAAAAGAACCCATCTTCCCAATCGAGTTTGAAATCAAGACTCTAAGGATGGCCCAAGAAATTGGACTGGATCTTACAAAAGCACATAAACAGCGCCTTCAACAACTCAACGAATTGGATGAAGCATGTATGTCTGTTGTAGAGTGCACAACCGTTATTCAGCAATAGAGATCAACCTGGCACGATAAGCATATAAAGAAAAAACTATTTAAAAAAGGAGTTTAGGCGCTCCTCTATGATTCCAGATTTCAGGATTTTTCAGGAAAATTACAGACATGATGGCTAGGACCATACAAAATCAGTGAAGTCCATGATAATGGAACAGTTACGTTAAGCACCATCGATGGGTCCGGATCTCCATTTTGGGTCAATGGACACCAGCTACGACTCTATCATCGGCTATTGTCAAAATAATATTTCTACCAGGAGATAAGTAAGGACCCTACCGTTCAAATTTTGACTGGATGGGAAGGTAATCCAGCCACCCCAACTCCATAAATACTAAAATCTGCTGACACTGTATATAGTGTATATAATTTTGTTTATTTATTTTTTATTTTTTTCGACAGTCATTCCAGAAAATCAAAACTAGGGAGGATAACCATGATGAACTCAATTAGCACCCTTTTCTGTTCTGAACTCTCACTTCGTCTCGTTACCCATACTCTGTCTTCTCCAGAGAAATGAATATGCCATGATTTAGCAGCGGCAATTGGGCAACTCTAATGAAATTTATAACATTAACAAACCATCCATTACTTAATTTTGAAATAAACCAACTCATAAATGAACTTAGTTGATGAGGAATCAACCTTGAATTAAAGAAAAATACATACCAAGTTTCTACAAATTCAGATGGTTTGAATGAAACAATTGTTGTTCCTTTTGCGCACCTATTGTTCCTTTGAATGAAACAATTGATGTTCCTTTTGCGCACCTGTTGTTCCTTTGAACGGAACAATTGTTGTTCCTTTTGCGCACATGTTGTTCCTTTGAACGAAACAATTGTTGTTCCTTTTGTGTGCCTGCTGTTCCTTTGAACGAAACAATTGTTGTTCCTTTTTCATGCCTGTTGTTCCTTTGAACGGAACAATTGTTGTTCCTTTGAATGAAACAATTGTTGTTCCTTTTGCATGCTTGTTGTTCCTTTGAATGGAACAATTGTTGTTCCTTTTGTGCATCTGTTGTTCCTTTGAATGAAATAATTGCTATTATTTTTTTGTACACCTATTGTTCATTTTGTCGTTCCTTCCTTGCCGATAAAACACTAAACCTTTCTTTTGGGGTACAACTTTCACCAAAATAATTTTTCATCATCATTATTTCTAACGATCCATTATTATTTTGTGGACTATCTCCCATACCTTATCAAATTTCTTTTTGGATCACTTCCTTCAAAATATCTTAAACCTTGTTCATAATCTGTAACCACCATAATTCGTTTCTTTTCCCTTATATATTACACTTAAATGATATCTCGTGTTTATAACTAATAAGGAATCTACGACACACATTTACTTGGCATCCTCACACTTCTTTATGCCATCCCGTACTCTTAAGGAGTAGATGAGCCTCCCTTCATAAAATAATATAATAAATCAATAGAATTTATTTATTTTTCCACAAAGAATAGGGGGTCTCATCACGAGCCAACCTACCATGATCATAGGATAATAACCTAAGTGACATTCCCACTATGGCTACCACACCAGGGCAATGACCTTTGACATTCTCTTTTTGTCAAAGAACAAGAGGTCTCATCACGAGCCGGCTTGTTCACTTAAGTTACACTCTAGTGAGTGGCATTATCATCATCTGGATACCAAACCAGGATAATGGTCTTTTCAGAAAAACTTAAAAAAAAAATATTCCAAAAAAAAAATAAACAAAAAATAAATAAATTTGTATACATCTATCAACAATTTTTTTTCTTTCCTTCTCTTTTCCATAAAGAATAGGGGGTCTCATCACGAGCCATCCTACCACGATCATAGGATAATAACCTAAGTGACATTCCCACTATGGCCACCACACCAGGGCAATGGCCTTTGACATTCTCTTTGTGTCAAAGTATAAGAGGTCTCATCAAGAGTCGAATTGTTCACTTAAGTTACAATCTAGTGAGTGGCATTATCACTATGGCTACCAAACCAGGATAATGGTCTTTTTGGAAAAGACGATTCAAACAAGTATCAAGGATACAGGCTAATCTTCGGGTTAAAAGGAAACCCTGTCAAGGCTATGGACGCCTGTTGGCAACAGTGGCTCTGCCTGTGGTATGGAAGTTACCTTAACACACCAAGTTTCTCTGTCTCTCTAGATTTCCTTCACTCAATCACGAGGCTATCATTTTGATTGTATTCAATAACACGAAAAAGTAACAACATTATGATATGTGGGATATTATTTAACTGAACAGGATTTAATTTATTCAGAGCATGTATCCTTAACGCATTATTTTAGGTATCGGTATTTTCAATTCCACAACGCAGATTAACATTTAATGATTACCGTTAAATATGTTGTTCAAACATAAATCATTAATCCCCAATTGGTGGCCACCGTACAATCATTACTTTTCACCACCAATACCTACAATCATTACTCGTCCCTACGCTGACGGTCGAGGTCGACCTTTCTATTAATAAGGGGAGTGGACGCTCGACACACTTCTCAATGCAGATAGTAATGATTGTAATAATTACCTTCATTTAGATACATTTTTTGTCTCTGATAGTTGTTATTCTCGGTATTTTTTCCTCCAAAGCTGGTCTAACCACCTCTGCTAACAGGAATGATAGTCATCCATATTTTTCTCACAAAATGGGTGGCAGAGGTGTGCACAGGGAACCTATGTAAATTCTAACCTTGTACAATATCTACTGCAAACTGATATTCAGAAAAGAACAGAAAAGATACAATGGCAAATACAAACATTACACAGAGATTTTTCCCCTGGAAACCCAAACCGAGAAAACCAACATATATTATATTCATACATTGTGTTACATTGTCTACAATACAATATACATATAGGAGCCAGCGGAATCCAAAACCCTAACCCAATGACCTGGATTAGTCCAAAACCCTAATTCCTTAACCGAAAATAGAAAACCATCGGCAAAAGACCATGTGCAGAAAAACCACCTAATATCATGTGGTCCCGGAAATATGTCGTCACGGTAATATGTCGTCCCAGAAATATGTCGTCCCGGAAATATGTCGGCCCGGTGGAAATATGTCGGCCCAAAAAAAAATTTCGGGGGCGCTACCCCCGAACCCCCGCGCGAGGGGATCCTCCCCCCTCTAACCCCCCTATGCGCCCGGTGCAGGCACTCAGACACTCTGTCTCGTGCAAAGAATATAACACATACCCAAAAACCTACTTTACTAAAGCTTACAGAGAAAGCGAGAGACATCCTGCATCAGCTGGGGTGGATAGAGTACTTCAACCGGCTGCAAGGATATGACATGAATGTCACGCTTGAATTATTTCAGAATCTGCAGGGGGAAAACTCTATGGTGTGCGGCATACAAATCTCACTCACCCCAGAAATCTTAGCAAAGGTCACAGGCCTCCCTAATACGGGCATTCAGTGGACAGGACGATACACAACATTGAAGGAAGCTGTGGAAACCTTCACAGACCCTTGGGAAGAATTGGATAAGAAAGGAAAAGAACTCAACCCCAGTACCCTCATAGAACCATGGAAGGAACTTGTAGGGGTAATTCAGCGATACATCACTTGTGATGGACGATACGATGTAATTCAACCTCACCACCTCAAATTGTTGGCAGCTTTAAAACAACGGTTAGTACTTAATCTACCTTTCTTTCTGAATGCCATATTACATGAGGTTGCTCTGAGAACACAAAAATCCAAGGACCCTATTACTGTTATCAGCCACCACAAATTAGTTAAATTGATAACAATTAAGGCACTGAGTCAAACTCAATTGACTTGGGATAACCTGATTGAGGCCAATAGACCTCCACAACTAGAGAAACCTGAATTATGCCATGAAGAACCACCACAGGAAATCGAATATAGATAGGCAGAGGAGACTACTACCCAAAGGGAAATCCCATCTCCTCAAACTGAAGCTGAGGTAGATCCTGCCCAAATCACAGAGACCCAGACCGTACAAACATAGGCATTAACAAAAAAGAGGAAGAGAGCAACAACTTCCCCTACAACCATCATTCAAACAAGGAGAAGAAGCAGATGAATTCAGGATACAACAAAACAGCCTGAAGAACTTCAGAACTCTACAGAACAGTCTCCATGCGAGAATGCTCAAGGAATTAGGCAAGAAGAACAGACCTCACATAGGAATGATCAGGAAGACACCCAACCGACATTGTCACATCTGACAGAACAATTTATGAAGAGCTATGAAGTAGAAATAGCCCAGGTTTTGGGAAGCTTGGGAACCTCACTTGACAGAGGCACAAATAATCCAGAAACACACCCAGAACAACCCTCCTCTTCAAAACTAGTTGAAGATTTTCCTAATATTGAAATGACTTTTCCTGAGGACATAGCATAGGAAGAACCCCATTTCGAAACAAGAAGCCCTCTTGGATAGACAGAGAAATTGGAAGGAACAAAGGAAAAATCATCTACTGACCAGAATTAAGAATCCCTTGAGACCTCCCATAAACAAAAATCAGCCAAAAGCCATAAGAAAATCAGAAAGTTAAAAAAAGAAAATAAATTATTGAAGAAAAAGGCTAAGAAGGCTAAAGTATTAAAGCAGAAGGTAGTTAAACTCAAGGAAATTATTAATAAATTGAGGAAACAATTAGAACAGGAAGATAAATCCCACAAAAGAAAGAAGAACAAAAGGGCGAGAGTACAAGGAAGAAACCCTCTTCCTAAAGAAGCAGTCAGTACAAATTATGTAGGGATACAGATAGACCCTGTAGAAACAGTAGTAGAAGAAACAGTAACCTAGAATGAGGAAGCACCTCCTCTAGAGACACAGGAAAACCTGATAGCTACAAAAGCAATTAATGCTGAGGTGCGGACATCTCAAATCCTTGAGCAGAATGTTACCATCAGGAGGATTGGAGAAGGAACTGATGCAGTCTCAACAAACCCTGATTCAAAACAGAAGTGAGTTGTTGACTATGGCAGAACACTAAGCACTCCAGTCCCAGAAACAGAGTATTATTGTGGACAGGTTGGAAGAAAAACTTACACAAGTCCAACAAGCATTAACTCAATCCAGGGAAGAGATGAGTTCTATGGAAGAATACCAAGCATATCAATCTCAAGCATAGAGTGTCACCATCGATAGACTAAAAGCCGAACTTACACAAGCCCAGCAAGCATTGGTCCAACACCAACATGGAATGGTAACTAGGACTGAATATCAAGGGATTGTTAAAGAATTGAAGGACATGACAACAACAGAGGGTGAGACCTATGCTGTGCTCACTAGAGCCCAAGAGAAGATAAAAAATGTGCAAACCCAATTGGAAAATGCTTTGGAGCAAATCAAGAAAATATGTGATATCTACTCTGATGCTATTAATTGCAGAGCTCCTACCACCAATTACACGTTATTCTTATTGGAACGATATTTGTTATTAAGAGTGAATGCCATCAAAGTGGGAAAACCTATTTCTTTTGCCAATGTACCTGAGTTTATTTCATGTTTCAGAGAGCAGGATGAAAAGGTACGATACTTTTTGTGTGAATTATACTTTCATAATTTCATTCTGGAAGACAATAGGGAAGACAACCCTGGCCCATTCATAGGTGATATACAGTTTCAGGCATTTTTTTCATTCACTCATAATCAAGTCAGATGGGGTAAAAATCATAAAACCTTCCTAAAAGGGAAGCTAGGTTGGATCTCTGGGTTAGTGGGGAGCCTCCAAAGTCCTTTCCAACCATTATGTGACATAAAACTTTTATGAAAAAGAAAGGGGTCGTAGACTCCTTGGCCCCCATCCATCTCCAGGTCATACGTTCAGGTATCACTCGCTTTAGGGAGCTTAAGGAGGAAGTTCTTGCTGCTTCTAAATGGAGATGGGATGCCTCCTCCAGTGAAGTAAAGAGTAGGAAGCCCTTTGGGTATAGAAATTTCTTTATAGCTACCTTCAGAATAGAGAGGTATTCTAGATTGCTCCAAGAGGAAGGACATGCTTCGATTGGGTGTAGATATAATCCCCCTATCATCTGGTTCCCTCCAGAAAGTTACCAAAAAGATTATCAAATTAACAAGAAAAGGGAGGATGTTGCTTTTGGAGAACTCAAAAGAAGCAATGGGTTCAGAAGGCCTGGTGAACCAACCTTTCCATCTTACACCATTACTTCTTTACATGTAAAGTCTCAGCTTGCATGAGGACATGCAAGAAGGTAAGCTGGGGGGTATGTTAGGTTATGAAAAAGGTATAAATATCTTCCTTTTTCCCACATTTCATGATATCATTTTGATTGACTTTCCAGTTATTTAGAAGTAAATAGAATAGAAAATGAATAATATACCCTTTAGCATTGATTGTTGGAGATTATATTACATAGATTCTAAATATGATTGGAATTGTATGGTTTTATTGCAGGATTGGTTAAATATTGTCGAACCCAAGATAGCAAGGGGAATCTTGAAGATGCGCAAGCTATTGGAGGTTGAAGACTTTATGGTGCAAAGCAGTTTTTAAGATAATTGAGTTACTCATTGTAATAGTAAAGCAATCATGAGGATCTCTCGATCCTCAGGATAGATTAATTTACCCAGATTATTGTAACATATAAGGGGTAAATAGATCTTGAAGAAAAGAGAAATTTTTCACTCAAGAATAGAGAATATAGAATTGCTATGCGTTAGCAGTTTTTTGTAAAAATGTTGTACCAACTATGAAATCAATAGAAGCCTCGAGCAGTTTTTCCATTTTTATATACTGAGTTTTTAATAACAATGCTTCTAAGGACCGAGAGCCCAGTCTGAAGGAGATATTGTTCAATCTGTAATTGTATCAGCTCAAATTCCGTCTTGTGATTCAATTTTCTTTTATAGTAGTTAACAAACGCATAAGTGTGTGATGGTTTCATGTCAATTGCAAGAAATAGATATTCCCTAAAGTATTGAATGATTGTTGTTCCAATTCCCATTACTGAGATTCGATGCGTGAAGGTTCCTCATAAGTTCACATTTGTTGTTCCTTTCATACGTTTACATTTGTTGTTCCTTTCATTAGTTTACATTTGTTGTTCCTTTCCACTAGAATATAGTTGTTGTTACTTTCAATAGAAATATGATTGCCATCTCTTTTCAAATAGATTATAGTCTCTGTTCCTTTCCATAGGTGGAGTAATTCGCCTTTTTCTTTTTAGCAATTCTGATTCATAATGATAGCAATTCCTGCAAGCCTTTATCTAGATTCAATTATTGCTCTTAGAATGAATTCAATAGATTATCTAGTTCCTTTCCTTTTGCATAGCTTTAGATTTCAATCCCTAGAATCTTTAATGAATGTTTGAGGAACTTGATTGTTGACAAAATCATATCTACTTTCGCTACACGATTTTAGCCTCTATAAGCTATCTGCATAGACTTTGCCGATATTCTTTGAGATAAAAGACGAATCCTCGGATTGATAAATTAATGTTAAACTAAGGTTGTTTTTAGACATCTTTAGAGCTCAACACATATGATAAAGAGTTGTATGCATTAGTTCAAAGTGTAAAGATATGGAATCACTACTTGTTAGGGAAGGAAACAATCATACATACATATCACCAACCCTTACATTATCTCCAAGCACAGACCAAACTACAACAATATCAACACTACAGATGGATGGGTTTTCTACAACAATTTCATTTGGTAATCAAGTACAAAAAGGGTACAAGTAACAAGGTAGTCGATATGCTTTCTAGACCTCCTATTGCTACTTCTATTATTTTGAATAATAATTCTTTATCTCATGATATCTATGTAGAGAAATATGCCATTGATGAAGATTTTAAAGAAGTATATGAGAATCTAACCCATGGTGCATAGGTAGAGAACTATTTTTTGCACGGAAAACTACTCTACCATCCCAGAAAGCTATGTATTCCTACACGTGAATGAGCCCATGTAATACGAGAATCTCACACTTCTCTTGTGTCTCGGCATTTTGGGGTAGGAAAAACTATGGCTCATTTTCATAGGTTTTTTTACTGGCCTCAAATGAAAGAAATTGTAACTAAATATGTAAAGGGGTGTGTGATGTGTTCTTGTAATCTCACTAATAGAAAATTGGGGCTATACTCACCACTTCTTGTTCCATCCCATCCATGGGAAAGTATCTCCATGGATTTTGTAGGAGTTTTACCAATGACCAAAGGGGGTCATGATTATTTGTATGTTGTAGTGGATAGGTTCAACAAGGTGTGTATATTGATGCCATGTAAAAAGCAGATCACTACTGAGTCGAATACTAATCTCTTCTTTCATTATGTTTGGGTTCACTTTGGGTTACCTAGATCCATTATCTCGGATTGAGATACTCGATTCCTTGGGGAATTTTTGACAAGCTTGTGGAGAATGATGGACACCAAATTGAAGACGAGCACTGCTTTCCATCCACAGACCAACGAACATACAGAGGTGGTAAACAAAACAATCTTACTTTTGCTTCGAGGCTACTACAACAAGCATCCCAAGTTATGGGATTAACATATATCCTATGTACAACATGCTTACAACCGAGCCTTTCATTCCTCCACTCAGAGTTCACCTTTTAAGACATGTTTCGGGTACCTAACCAAGGTTCCTTTGGAATTGATTTATGGGAGAGATGTCGATGTAAATGAAGAAATAACAGAGGAAAAAGCCTGAAAATTCATCCAAAGGATCCAACAGGTGCACCAGGTAGTCAGGGAACAGTTGGAGAAAAATCAAGCACAATATAAATATCGACATGACAAGCACAGGGTTGATCATCAGTTCCAGGTTGGATACCAGGTATGGCTTCACATCAACAAGGAGAGATTGAAGGGTGAAGGAAAGAAACTCAAGCCCATTTGTTATGGACCCTTCACTATCTTGTTGAAAAGTGGTACCAATGCTTTTCATCTGGATATTGCACCTTACATGCATATTTACTCAGTTGTGAACGTAGAGAACTTGAAATTTTTTTAGCCTCCCATGATCATGGATCAGAATGAGGAAGTTTCAATACCTTCAATTGATGAGTTTGCTCCTGAGTACTTGGATGAGTTACAGGAACATATCATCTGGGACAGAAGGATGAGGACCTCACATAGGGGTGATGTTGATTATCTTCGAGTAGGATTAAAGGGCATGCATCCAAGCAAGGCAAAGTGGATAGAGAAGGACAAAGTGATGGGAATCTTCCCTCACTTATCTGTTGATTGAGGAAATATTTTGGTGGTCCAAAAATCTCTCATTGGGAAGGCGTGATCCAAAAAGGATGAAGAGAAGGCTAAGAACAACTTAGAACTCACAGAGGCAACTTAGGATGCTCAGAATGGCCTCAGTAGACAGAGAAAGGGCAAAAATTCAAAGTTCCCAAAACTCAGTGGAAATGACATTATCGCGAAGAGTGCATCGTAAGATTTCTAACGGCGCAAACAGAGTTATGGATCAAAAGATATTCATGGTCAAAGTTTGGTCAACCTAGCCCAATCAGTAGGGGATGAGTCAACATCCATATTGCTGACGTCAAGATCCGTACAACACACGTGGCAGGAGAATAAGGTGACACGTTCCATGCTAACGTTAGCATGGTGATGTGGCAACACCATAGGCTATCGTGTGTCACCCAGCTTTGGCACTTTCAGACCGATCCATGGACCAATAGGATTGTGCCACATGGCAGTCCATACAGATGATGTGGCATAGTGATGTGGCATGATGATGTGGCATTAACATGACAGGGGATGGCGTGGTCGAATGGGAGGCTGCCATATGGTCCAATCAGGGGCTTCTATGTGGTAGGAGGAAAAAGCACAATGACAACTTGTATCCAAATTTTGAAAACAAATAAGGATTGGTGGGTCTGCCAAATATGGCGGACCAAGCCAAATCCGACCACGTTATAATCATTGGGATCCTAGATAGCTCCATCGCCAAAGTTGGCGGAGATTTTTTTTTTTTAATTTATATATATTACAAAAAACCAAACCAAAAGGGGGAGGCCCATGGGTTTGACCCTGGGTGATCTAGAATTGGATCCAGGAGCTTGATAGAGCTTAGAAAGGCCTAAAAATAAAAGTTCTCATAATGGCTTCAAAATGGACGTGTGTGTAGGCCTTGTCGATATGAACCCAACGCAACTTGAACGGGCTCACACAGACATTGTATGCTCCAGATATGGTGATCTGTTCATTTTTCCAAACAGGCAAAAAAATGATGACTGTACAGTCTATACAGTGCCACATGGAAACTAATTGTACAAGTCGTACGACCATATAGATGATGTGGTAGGGTCTGTACAGTTGACAGTATAGTGACTGAGCGTATGCACTGACACGTGGTAGGGTGACTAGGCATACGAATGGTTGACGTGGATGTACAGGTGGACCAATCAGGAAGTGACACATGTCACCACTGTAAGGGTGACATGTGGCACATCCATATGGAGACATGTAGCACATCCGTATGGAGACATGTGGCACATCTGTACTGCCTACGTGGTAGGTACAGTGGCAGTGACTGCGTTGACAGGTCAGTAGACAAGTGGACCATTGGGCAGTTGACACATGGAAATTAATTGGCATATGGAATGGTGCCACATGGCCCAGACGTGGGCTGCCACGTGGCACCCATGTATTGGCTTAAAGGGTCTTTGAAAAATTGTTTTGGAGTTATGGGGTTCGACCCCGAGACCTCTTCACCAGGTAGTGTCTTGGCAAGGTCAGACTAGCCAGTCTGCCCATCGTTTAGTTCTTAACCATATGCCTATTCATTTGTATTTAAATTTGAACAAGTGTAGTTCTAGGCGGAGGAAGAGTTGGGGCTTAGCCCCAGCCCCCGACACATCTCCATACGTCTATTCCTATGTGACCACAGTTGTATGTTTTTCGCTCAGTGGTGGTAGTTAGCCCACGGTTCGACACCCTTATCCATGTGTCATGTAGTTAACACCTATGGTGCAAAATTTCATTTGTTAGCCCTCAGTTCCTCTACATGCGCCATGTGACTAGGTGTCTCTACCTAGATACCTGGCACATTGTTTGGGATATGGTTATATGGATTTGCGCCAAAGGACCAGGTGTTAGTAGAGGAGGGGCTAGCGCGCATCCCCTTTGGGGGATGGCGCTTGGCCATGTGAGCCAATGTGACCCTGTAGAGGGGGCGCGTTCCCGGATCAGAGGGGCTTAGCCCAATATTTGTTACAAAGTGGGTTTTTTTCCTTATATTAAGTGATTTTAAATAATTTTATTCAACAGATTTGGAGATTTTTGGCCAATATTAGGGGATATTAGGCCCTTTTTTAGGCCAGATCTCGGGGGGAAGTTGGGAGATGGTTACCAACTTTAGATATATATAAACCAGGCCTTCTTGAGGCTATGAGAGGAAATTTAGAGTAGGTTTATGATGAATATTTACCAAGCCAAAGCCATTTTTATGCAAGGAAGTTTTTGAGGAGAGCACCTTTGCGGGCCATTTATGGGAGCTCCAGTCATCCGATTTCAGTTTTGTTTCTTTTGATGGGTTCTAGAGATTTGGTAGAATAATAAAAGATCAGTTTTGTAACCTTTTGGCACTATTGTGATGTAATTTTAAATCTTATAACATAAATAATAAAGCCTCACCCATTGAGACAAAGGCCCGGAGATGTAGGCGAGATTGCGAAACTTTGTTATCATATTTGTGTTTATGTTTTGTTGTTTTTCATGTTTTGTTTTAGATCTATACATGTTTATATGGTTGTTATGCTTCTTCTATAAATTATTCCTCTTTATTTAAGCCTCCCAATTGGTTAATCAACACATGCTTAATAACTCAACCATTGTCATATAAAAGATCCTTTCGGATCAAGTGGTATGAAAGCTAGTTGACGTTTGGATTTGAGTTTTGCATGTTAACCAGGGAAAAGATACTTCGTGGTGAAGGTGAGCTTGTTCAAGAGAATCCATTGACTTGATTGAGAAAGAGAACTTCTCAAAGCAAGAACATGGCATTGGAAGAGAGGCTTTCTCAAGATGAGAAAGAGTTTCGAAAAAATTTCTTCACCATGTCGAAAATGATGAAGGTTTTGTATGAGGATTACTTGGAACGAAAGAGATGAGTTTTTTAACCTTTTGGCATTGTTGTGATGCCATTTTAAAAATTTGAACAGAAATAAGAAAGCCTCACCCACTGAGACAAAGGCCGGAAGACGTAGGCAAGATTCCCAAACTCTGTTATCACATTGGTGTTTATGGTTTGTTGTTGTTTATGCTTCATTTCAAATCTGTACATGTTTATATGGTTGTGATGTTTATTCTATAATTCTTCCTCTTTCATTCAGCATCCTAATTGGTTAATAAACACATGCATAATAACTCAACCACTGTCGTATAATAACTCAACCATTGTCGTATAATAACTCAACCAGTTCTTGGTGAATCTTCAAAGGGAAAAATTGAAGAAGGAGAGGATCCTCCTCAAATCCCTCCTTCACCTCCATCTTCACATCCTTCTTCAAGTTAAAGTTCTAAATCCAATGCAAAGAAACATGTTCATAAACATAAGAATGAAATGCATTTATTAAAACTTGATGTTAAATTCGAATTACCCATATATGATGGTGAAGTTAATGCAGAGAGACTTGACAATTGTGTCCGACAGATGAAGGTTTATTGCAGTGTGCAACAGATCAAGGATGAGGCAACTTAGATCAAGTTGGCATCACTTAGAATTGTAGGCACATCACTCATTTGGTGGAAAAACAAGTTGCAAAATGGCACACAACAAGTGGGTAATGTCTTTCCATCATGGCAAAGTTTATTTCTGCACTTAGAAAGAAATTCTATCCTTTGGGTTATAAAGAGAAAGCATTAATTGAATGGCAAGATTTAAAACTAAGAAAAGTACAAACAATGCAAGAATACACAGATGGATTTCATAAAATGGAATTGATGTTAGATATCCCTTTATATACCCAAGAAACTATTATGAAGTATATAAGAGGTTTACCTGCACATATTCGAAATATTGTATTCATGTTTGGACCAACTAATCTTGATGAGGTTTTTGTTCAAGCGACATACATTGAAGCAAGGAAAACAGGTGTTAGTGTGTCAGGGGAATCATCTTCAAGGAAAGAGGACAAAAGGAAGTGGAATGGAAAAAAGGAAAATTTAGTGGCAAGAAAGGAAGAGAATCCCTCTTGCAAGAATTGCAAGAAAGATGGGCATGATGAGGACCATTGTTGGAAATTGCTTCCCGAGAAGAGACCAAAGTGGTTCAAGGAAAAGAAACGGAGGCAAACAATTGCAGTGACAACATGACCCACAGACTTGGAATCGGATTCAGGTGACGAATCTAAAGTCTCATTGGTTGGTATGACAGGTAAAATTGGTGAAGGATTTGATTGTAGAAATAACTTGTTTCACATAAGGATCATCATGAGGCACACTAAGGTTGACACATTGATAGATAGTGGATCTTAATCTAACTTAATTTCTGAGGAATTGGTTAAGAAATTGGGGTTAAAAACACAAATTCATCATAATCCCTACACACTTAAATGGATAAGCAAAAATCATCAAATCCACATAACCAAGCAGTGCACATTAAAATTTGCAATTTCATCTAAGTATGTGGACGAGGTAACATGTGATGTGGTGCCACTAAGTGAATGTGGAATGGTCTTAGGCAGTCCATACTTATATGATCATAAAGAAATGTTATAAATGGAAAAGAATCAATATCATTTAACCAAAGCAGGTCAAGAATATGTGGTTCATGCTCATCATGTAAAGGAAAATAAAACTCTTCAAACAATGGAACAATTAAGAAAGGTGGTTCAAGCAAGCAACAGACCTATAATTGTTTCAAATCAAGTAATAGATATTAAGAAAGAACAAAAGATGATTGTATAATGGAAAATTGATCCAGGTGGATATTGGTGGCCACCCACCTATTCCTCTGGATCGAAAAACAACTTTCCACCTTAGCAGTTTTTCGGGTTCCAAACTTCCGGGGCCGTTTTGAGGCCCTAAATGACGTTTTTTGGGATTAGGGGCCCAAGTAACTAACAAAATCACCAACCTGGGCCAGTAGGAAATTTTTATTCTCAGTTAGACCTTTCCAATGGGCTATCGTGCGCCTAAAATGAAGATCGTATGCAAAAGTTACGACCCCGGGAAGTTGATGTACTAACTTACCCAAACGGGGCCCACATGAATTTTGGCGCTTCATCTCCTAGGGTTAGGCTTTTGGATGTCTAGGGTTTTTGACATTCATGTTTATTGTAAAATGCCTTCAGATCCTCATTGTAACCATATTCTTGCGAATGAGCGTAGCTTTCACATCTCTTCTCAGAGATAATCCGCCACCATTTCAGCAAGCTTGTTTCCGACTGCATTTTACAGTTTCAACTTATTTCTTTAATGAATAGAAAACCAATTTAATGTATCTCTATTATTCTATGTTAAGCATCTATTAATAATCTATAGTCATTTCATTTTTCTCATAAAATCCAGATCAACAGTATCAGAGCAGTCTGCTCCTTGTCGTCTTAATGCATGTCCCCAACGAGGTCAGAGCACAAAGAATTGGGTCTCAAGCTTGTTTCTCTTGAGGAAAAAATATCTCGTACGCTCAAGGAACCTCTCATGGTAGGAGAAAATAAAGATGACAGGACATGATATCCTTTCAAAAAAATTCTTGAGGAAGACCTCACACAAGAGAGGAGTGCGATCATGGATAATTTTGTGCAAATCCTTCGACGACTACCAACAGGCGACGCATCTTCTTCGAGCGGAGGTGCCACCCCCTTCAAGGTACAAATCAACTTTGATATTCCTTTATTTGAAGGTCATATAGACACATATGCTGTAGACAAGTGGTTGAATCTACTAGAAGGGTATTTTTCTTCCCATAACTTTTCGAATAGAGAAAATATTACTTTTGCACTCCTCAAAGTCGTTCCCCATGTCAAAGATTGGTGGGAAACTTTCTATGAGAAAAAGGAAACAGAGGAACCCTCATTATTTATAGTCACGACCACATGGGAATCCTTCAGGTATGTTATTAAGGAACAATACTACCCTGTTGGAAGTTATGATGACTTGTATACCAAATGGACCACACTGCGGCAAGAAAGAGACCAAGCAGTGCCAGAGTTCAAAAATATTTTCCATACCTTGCACAACAAGATGGGTATCAAAGATTCAAATTGAAATCTTGTGCTCAAGTATTGCGATGCCTTGCATAGATACATCTAGACTCAAATGGAATTTATGGACATCTCGTCCTTGGGTGCAGCCTACCGATATGCCTTCAAAATCAAGCAGAAGCTCAAACAAAAGATGCGACAATTTGGACCTGGGAACCCCGCATAGAAAAAGCCAGGAAAGGGCAGCCCCAATCCACAGAACAAAGGATAGATAAAATATGGACAGTATTAGGACAACCAATCTAAGCCGCAAGTAAATAAGGACACCAGAAAGAAAAATAAAGATATCGGGAAGTGGTGCGACTTCCATAAGAGCCCTTGGCATAACACTGTTGACTGTCGCTCAAAAAAGTCGTTGGCGGATGAAGTGAAAGCCTCTGAATCAGATGCAGGTTCTGACTCTGAGTCAAAACTAGAAAGGGGAAGATAGATCATTAACATGGAACCAAGTGCCACCATTTCTACCACCAAGCTCCAACATGGTGAACTAGACGAGCCAGAAGAAGGAGAGTGCCTCTTCCATTCATAGATGTGGGTTAAAGGTACCCCGCTACACTTCATCATTGATAGTAGTAGCTAGAAGAACCTCATCTCAGAAGAGGTTGTCAAGCGATTGGACCTACCGACAACACTGCACCCACAACCCTACACCATTGGATTGCTCTGCGAAGGAAGAGATCTCTGCGTCAACCAACAGTGTCGAATGTCGTACGACATCAATCCCTTCAAAGATGAGGTATTGTGTGATGTTGCTCTTCTCGAAGTTTGTGATGTTCTTTTGGGATGGAAACATCATGATGTATATGAGTCTAGGCCTCGTAGTGTTATTATTACTTTGAACATGAAATTGTAAAGGATACCCGAGGCAGCCCCACCTAGTGCTATTTCCTTGATCTCTACCAAGCAATGCAAGAAGGTCATCTCTCAGACGAGGAAGTTTTTCTTCTTTGTGATTCTCTCTCAGAATGAGAAAAAGATCACAGCCACATCCATGGTATCTGTAGCCGAACTCTCCACATAACAAAATCAAGTAGATAAGGTCGTGGAAGAATACTCAGATATATTCTCCTCACCTATCGAGGTACCTCTGCACTGTTAGGTCAAGCACCCCATCGATCTGACCCCCAACACATCGTTACCCAATGGGCCAGTCTATCACCGCTCTTTGTTAGAGAATGAGGAGATCAAGTGATAGATCCAAGAACTACTCCACAAGGAGCACATCCATCCCATCTCATCACCTTGCGGGAGCCCAATCACACTAGTACACAAGAAATATGGAACCTGGCAACTCTGCATTGATTACCGAGATATGAATAAAATCATAGTCAGGAACCGGTACCCGATTCCCTGAATCGATGACCTCCTTAATCAACTCACGGGGGCCAAATTCTTCAGTAAGATTGATGTGAAGTCTGGATACCACCACGTCCCAATAGAATAGAAAGATGTATGGAAGATTGCCTTCAAGTCAAAGTAAGGCCTTTTTGAATGGTTGGTCATGCCCTTTGGTTTGACAAATGCTCCAGCCACTTTCATGAGGATGATGGATGATATCTTGCGACCATTCACCAATACTTTTAGTGGTGTATCTGGATGACATTCACATTTACAACAAGACTTGGGCAGAACACTTGAATCATATTCAATAGGGTTCTATGCACCTTGTGACAACACAAGCTATACACCAACTTGGAAAAATGCTCCTTCGGCATGGACAAGGTCCATTACCTGGGCTACATCATTGATCAACATGGTGTACATGTGGATCCAACCAAGATTCAAGTCATCCGTGACTGGCCAACCCCAACCACACTCATTGAGCTTCATAGCTTCTTGGGCCTTGCCAATTTCTACCGCAGGTTCGTGTTGGGATTCTCCCATATTGCATGGGCCCTTAGCTAAATAACTAGGGGTGGTGGTAAGGCAAAATTTGCGTGGGGCCGCTCCCAACAAAAAGTGTTCGATGATTTGAAGAAGCACTTGTACTCATCCCCAGTACTTTCACTACCAAACCTACAACAACCTTTGAGATCGAGACAAATGCTTCAGACTATGCTATGGGCATCGTTCTCACTTAGCACGGCCACCCCGTGGTCTATCATAGTGAGACACTATCAGATGTTGTCCATAAGTACCCTACTTATGACAAATAAATGTACTCCATTGTGAAATCCTATCGCCAGTGGAGACATTACATTCTTGGGAAGGAGACAGTCATCCACATTGATCATAAGCCACTGTAGTTTATGCAGACACAAGGAAAATTGCAGAATGATCGCCATCAAAAGTGGTCCACATACTTGCAGCAATTCCAGCTCAACATCAACTATAAAATAGGAAGCACCAACCGCGTCGCTGATTTTCTCATCAGACTGCCAGTCGTGACACTCACCATGATGCTAGACTCTTACAGCCATGAGACCTATGGATGGCCCCAACTCTATGAGACAAACCCGAACTTCGCCACCACCTACCAAATGTTGGGTGCAAATGCAGTTGTCGATAATTTCCATCTTCAGGATGGGTTGTTGTGTCTTCTGGGCCATATATGCATTCCATCAAGCGAGCGAGCGAAGTTGATTTGGGAAGCCCACTACAGTCGAGTGGCAGGACACTTCAGCATCGAAAAGACAGTGGCAATGCTACAAAAACATTTCTACTAGCCGAAAATTCAACATGAGGTCAGCAAGTATATCAGGTCCTGCATTGCCTGCACTATTTCCAAACATACCACTAAGAAACATGGCATGTACACCCCTCTTCCTACTCCTAACAGGCCATGGGAATCCATCTCAATGGACAACATGTCGAGCCTCCCATCCACCAAGCAGGGAAATAACTGTGTTTTTGTGGTTGTTGATCTCTTTTCTAAGATGGTGATTCTAGTTTCCTGCAAGAAGAGAATCACAACAGAGGCCACTGCCAAGCTTTTCTTTTAACGAGTCTGGGTACATTTTGGAATCCCACAAACCATTTTCTCAGATCGGGACAGACAATTTCTCAGCACATTTTGGTCGAGCCTCTGGTCACTACTGGACACCAAGCTCACCAAATCCATGACCTTCCAGCCCCAGATAGATGGCCAAACCAAGGTCGTAAATCGAATGATTGTGCATATCCTGCACATGTATAATTCCAATCACCCTCACACATGGGATGAGAGTCTTCCCTATGTCCAGCATAGCTACAACCGAGCCCTGCATAGCTCAACCGGCCACAACCCCTTTCAGGTGGGGTTGGGATTCCAAACAACGGGTCCCATAGATGTTGCACTTCCCCTTGCGGTCATCTCGGCTGACTCATCTCCTGCTCCAACTAAAGATGACAAAGCCACCCAGTTCATTGAGCGGATCCAGCACATCTGCCAATAGGTTCAGGATATCCTACATAAGTCTAATGACAAGTACAACCAGTGCCATGATCAACATCGGGTGCCACATAAGTTTCAGGTGGGCAATAAAGTTTGGTTGCACTTGCAAAAAGAACACCTTACGGGACCCCATCGAAAGATTCAACCACTCCATTATGGGTCGTACATCATCACCAAGGTTGTGGGGGATAATTATTTTGAGCTCAACATTCCTCCTTTCCTTGGCTTGCACCCAATGTTCAACATGGATCTCCTTCGGCCTTATTTCCCACCATTATTGGACACCTCAGAAGTAGCAGAACAGATGACACCAACAGAGTTCAACCTTGAATGCATACAACATGCATCCAATGATCAGATTGTGGACACACAAATCAAGGGCACTCGACAACAAAGGATCCAGCTTTATCGAGTCGTCAAAGTAGGGTAGCTCCTACACCAAGGCAAGTGGCTCACCCGGGGCCAAATTCAGCAGACATTTCCTCATCTAAAGGGGGAACTCAGCACAATGGAGACCATTTCTTCCTAAGGAGGGAGGATTGATCCAGGTGGATATTGGTGGCCACCCACCTATTCCTCTGGATCGAAAAACAACTTTCCACCTAGGTAGTTTTTCGACAGTTTTTCGGGTTCCAAACTTTTGGGGCCGTTTTGAGGCCCTAAACGACGTTTTTTGGGATTTGGGGCCCCAATGATTTTATAAGGCACTGAACTCGGCCAATCATAATTTTTTCTTCTTGGTTAGACCTTTCTAATGGGCTATCGTGTGCCTAAAACGAATTTTGTATGCAAAAGTTATGACCCGGGGAAGTTGACGTACTAACTTACCCAAACAGGGCCCACATGACTTTTGGTGCTTCATCTCCTAGGGTTAGGTTTTTGGATGTGTAGGGTTTTTGACATTCCTGTTTATTGTAAAAGGCCTTAAGAGCCTCATTGTAACCATCTTCTTGAGAATGAGAGCAACGCTCACATCTCTTCTCAGAGATAAGCCACCACCATTCCAGCAAGCTTGTTTTCCGCTGCATTTTACAATTTCAGCTTATTTCCTTATTGAATAGAAAACAATTTTACTGCATCTTTTTTATTCTGTGTTAAGAATCTGTTAATAATCTGTAGTCATTTCATTCTGCTCATAAAATCTAGATCAAAAATCAATCACGGTTTTCTTCAAGATAAGCTAATATCGTGCAAATATTACAAACATATCAGCTCATTTGCAGTCATATTTTTTATGTTATCATTAGTAATGTTGTCTACATGGATGATAGTGGCTTCAGTAAGATGTGGCATGGTACAAATGGCTAACAATATGTTGTCAGTTATCATGATTGTGTTGTAGTTGATCTTTGATGAGACAGGTGCACAGGACAGAGTTCAAAGACAGGGAACAAACAAAGTGGCCTATCCCGAGCTTGATGACTAGTCAGTAACCTTTTGGGGACCAAAAGGTCCTTTAGTGGGGAGGAGTGATCCAGAATTGGATCCAGGAGCTTAATAGGGCTCAGACAGGCCTAAAAATAAAATTACTCAGAATATCTTCAAAACAGATGTGTGTGTAGGCCTCGTCGATACGAACCCAACGCAACTTGAACGGGCTCAAACAAACGTTGTATGCTCCAGATATGGTGATCTATTCATTTTTCCAAACATGCAAAAAAAAGGATGATTGTACAGTCCATACAGTGCCACGTGGCATCTTACTTTATAGGTCGTATGGTCTTACAACTGACATGGAAGGCACAGTCGGCGATGATGTGGCAGGGTCCGTACAACTGACCGTACAGTGACTGGGCATACGGACTGAAACATGGCAGGGTGACTAGGCGTACGACGGTTGACGTGGACATACAAGTGGACCAGTCAGGAAGTGACACATGTCACCACTACAAGGGTGACATGTGTCACATCTGTAATATGACACGTGGCACATTCATACTACCTACATGGCAGGTATAGTGGCAGTTACTGGGTTGACAAATCAACAGACAAGTGGACCATTAGGCAGTTGACACATGGCAATTAGATGGCATATGGAATGGTGCCACGTGGCCTAGACGTGGGATACCACATGGCATCCATGTATTGGCTTAAAGGGTCTTTGAAAATTTGTTTTGGAGTTATGGGGTTCAACCCTGAGACCTCTTCTTTGGGTAGTGTCTTGGCAAGGTCGGACTAGCCAGTCTGCCAATCGTTTAGTTCTTAACCATATGCCTATTCATTTGTATTTAAATTTGAACAAGTGTAATTATGGGCAGAGGAAGGCCCCAGCCCCCGACACATCTCCATACATTTGTTCCTATGTGACCACAATCGTATGTTTCGTGCGTGGTGGTGGCAGTTAGCCCACGGTTCGGCACCCTTATCCATGTGTCCTATAGTTAACACCTGTGGCGCAAAATTCTGTTTGTTAGCCCTCAGTTCCTTTACATGTGTCATGCAACCAAGTGTCTCTACCTAGATACTTGGTGCACCGTTTGGGCTATGGTTATATGGATTTGTGCCAAAGGACCAGGTGTTAGCAGAGGAGGGGCCCGCGCGCAGCCCCTTGGGGGGCTGGCGCTTGGCCATAGGAGCCAATGTGACCCTGTAGAGGGGGCGCATGCTGAGACCAGAGGGGCTTAGCCCAATATTTGTTACAAAGTGGGTTTTTTCCCTTATATTAAGTGATTTTAAATTATTTTATTCAACATATTTGGAGATTTTTGGCCAATATTGGGGGATATTGGGCCCTTTTTTAGGCCAGATCTTCGGGGGAAGTTGGGATATGGTTACCAAATTTAGATATATATAAACCAGAACTTATTGATGCCATGAGAGGAAATTCAGAGAAGGTTTATGCTGAAGATTTGCCAATCCAAATCCATTTTTATGCAGGGAAGTTGTTGAGGAGCGCACCTTTGCGGGCCATTTCTGGGAGCTCTGGTCACCCGATTTCAATGTCGTTTCTTTTGCTGAGTTCTACAGATCTGGTAGAACAAGACCAAATAAGTTTTGTAACCTTTTGGCACTGTTGTGATGTACTTTTAAAGCTTCAAACATAAATAACAAAGCCTCACCCACTAAGACAAAGGCCCAGAGATGTAGGCGAGATTGTCAAACTCCGTTATCACATTGGTGTTTATGGTTTGTTGTTGTTCATGTTTTGTTTCAGATCTGTACATGTTTATATGGATATTATGCTTCTTCTATAAATTCTTCCTCTTTCTTTAAGCTTCTTAATCGGTTAATAAACACATGCTTAATAACTCAACCATTGTCATATAAAAGATCTTTTTAGATCATTGGGACCTCCTCCCCACACTATGTCTTAACATTCACGCCAAAACCAATGGGCCAACGACCCATGCTTTGTAATGATTGTCATGGATTTTACTTAAGTCTTGAGTCCGTCGAGCCCTGAGGGGGAGGTGTGCATGTAGTACGGAGTGGGCATGCATTTTGAGGAAGTACAATCATTAATTGAAGGTTGCAAAGGGGCATGGAAACTGAGACAAATTTCTTCTTGGGCCTAGGAATGCTAGAGTCGGATCGAGGCATGGAGACAATCATTTTTGGGTAATTCGACACCACAAATTCAATGGTGTTGTCTATTTTTTTATTTGAGCATTATTTTTGCAGCTTGATTTCAGAATGAGGTATACTTATGTATTTTGCCAAATTATTTTGCTGAGTTAATGAAAAAGCCTACCCATTTGAGAGTAGGACCCGATGATGTAGTCCACTAGGGACGAACTCTGTTATCAAGTTTTTGTGTTCATATTTGATGCTTATGTCTCTTCATTAATGAACTTTCCTTATTTAATGGTGCACTTTAATTTATTCTCATTTAATGCAATTCTTTATAAGTCACTCAATGAAAAGATCCTGGATCACTACAAGTCTCCACCACCCCCTTCTCCTCCCCCTCGCCCTCCTCCTCCCTATTATTACAAGTCCTTGCCACTTCCATCCCCATCCCCTCTTCCTCCCCCTTATTAATACACATCCCTACCACCTCCTTCCCCACCCCCTCCTCCTCGCTATTACTACAAGTCCCCTCCACCTCCCTCTCGATCTCCTCATCCATCATATTAATACAAGTGTCCTCCTCCAAATTCTCCTTCTCCTCCACCATCCCCATCTCCTCCCCCACCCTATTACTACAAGTCCCCTCCACCACCCTCTCCTCCTCCTCCTCTTCCTTATTATTACAAATCGCCTCCTCCACCATCCCCATCTTCTCCTCCCCCGTATTACTACAAGCTACCCTTGCCTCCTCTATACCCATCTCCTCCTCCACCATATTACTACAAATCTCCACCAATACCATCCCCATCACCTCCTCCACCGTATTACTACAAGTCCCCACCACCACCATCCCCATATCCTCCCCCACTATATTAATACAAGTCCCCTCCTCCTCCCTCTCATTCTTCTCCTTTTCCATATTACTATAAATCGCCCTCACCACCATCCCCATCCCCTCGTCCTCCCTATTACTAGAAGTCTCCACTGCCGCCACCAATCTACTAAGGAATGGTTACCACATAACATAATAGAATGTTTGAATATATGATTAGTTTCTCATATCCCCACAAGAAAATTGGTTGGTTCGACCATTTCTAGCAAGGCATAATTCCTAGGAAGGTTGCCTGATCCATTTCCATTGAGTCTTGCAGGGTTACTAACTATTATTGCCACTGGTATAACATTGTCCTCCATTTGGAAACATGAGGGAGAGGGGGGAATCCCATAAGGAAGAGGGGCAGAATCCGTGTTGCTTCTATTCCCACTAGTGGTTAATAGTGATCTCTATCCAGAAAATTGAGCACTATACCAACATCCTTCCTCATTGTTCCCTTAAATGCAAAAGAGGGTGGGGTGAATTTATTTCTCCTGAAAAAAAAATGATTTCACATGATTTTACTTGTGTAAATTAATTTGTTATGATATTTTGATTTTGCAGTGAATGTAAGAGAAGGTGGGGTGAATTTATTTCTCCCGACAAAAAAATGATTTCACATGATTTTACTAATGTAAATTAATTTGTTATGATATTTTGATTTTGCAGTGACTTTATAATCTTCTTGCACAAAGGAAGAGGACATCAAATGGAAGTGTTGCATAACTACTTACTAAAGTTTGAACAACAATGTGGCAATGCATCTTAAATTCAGAAATAAATATCTTCATACAAAAGTGATTTTTTAATGAGTTAATTACATTTATAATTTCTAACTTCAATTGATATAAGCCATTGGTATGAACTGTTATGGCATTTGTATTCAACGTCCTTTAAAGTTTGGTGGTGGGAAGACACACTATTGCTCTAGGTTAAATGGGAAAATGTTAAGAAGGTGAGTATGACTACATAAATACTATTTATAAATTCTTATGAGAACTATTTATAAATTCTTATAAATATCTCATAATTGGATGGATACAAAGCACTATTAAATTTTAATTTTATTAATCTTTATTAAAAATTAAGGGAGTTGGAATAGCTATTTTATTTATGGTGAGGGGCAACGAGGGGCATTGCCAATATGAAATAAGTGATGTACCTTACACATGGCGATATAGAAGGGATAACCATGCCTTAAATACACATGGTCATGATGACATAAGAGAGAATGGCTCAACTTGTTTAGATTGTGATAGAAATAAAGAGACATTGATTAACCAAAAGGGGATATCTTTCAAGGTAAAGATGTTTCCTAAACAATAAATGCCCATGCCTACAATAAGTGATCATTTATGTGTTAGCCTATGGATGCAAGTATGATGTATCAAAAATAAGCTCAAAAATAAGCTATTATGTGTTAGCTTAGGGATGCAAGGATGATGTATAAAAATAAGCTACTTGTGGAGAAGAGTTAACTCCAAGAAAAGAGGCATTAACTAATCAAAAACCCTAAACCTTTAACCAAATACTTTAACAATAACAACATTATAAACCCTAAACCAAATACTTGTGTTTATAAATATGTGCCTTTATATAATAAATCGTTTTCTTGAGGAAACAACTTTTCTTTTTAATAATTATGTGTTTATATTGTAAATCATTTTTTATCTAAATCGTTTTTTGGAAACAACTTTTCTTTTTAATAATTATGTGTTTATATTGTAAATCATTTTTTTATTGTGAATTTTTTTTTAATAATATTTATTTTTATTTTTATTGTATATTTAGTAAGTAATTATGTGTTTATATTGTAAATTATTTTGAGAATTTTTTTTAATAATAATTTTTTATTTTTATTGTATATTTAGTAATCAAATTGTTATGTACAGCAAGGTTTTATTTTCATGTGAATATTTTTATTATTATTAATATTCAATAATAATAAAAAAAATTCTTATTATGAGAATTTTTTTAATAATAATTTTTTATTTTTATTGTATATTTAATAAATAATTATGTGTTTATATTGTAAATCATTTTCTTATTGTGAATTTTTTTTTAATAATAATTTTTTATTTTTATTGTATATTCAATAATCAAATTGTTATACACAACAAAGTTTTATTTTCATGTGAATATTTTTATTATTATTGATATTCAATTCTTAACAATATTCTGAAAAAAAATTGCAATTATATTTAATTGTATGTTGATTTATTTTAATATCTATACAAAATTAAACAACTAAAGATTTCACTTGTTTAACAAACAAAAACAAGTGAAATTAACATCATGACACTTCTTTCTTCATAGTGATATAAATATATTAAATTGTGTTTCATGCTTACACATAAAATGGTGTGATGTTCGAAGAAGTTTAGAATAAAAAATGATACATCTTCAAGAGTTGCATCCTATCACTTACCTTAAAAGAAAGATAGTGGTACTAAAACTAATGTATATGTTTAGTAAGAATATTTTTCAATACATTTTTTGATGTTTTATAACCATTATATATATATATATATATATATATATATATATATATATATATATATATATATATATATATATATATATATATATATTGTTTGTTAATTTGTGTTGTTGGCTACGCGATTAACCTGTGGCTTGAGAAACTGTGACTCAGGGGCATCTAAGCCGTCAAAATCACCCGGGGATCGCACCCAGCCTGAGCCACACCGGTGACTTTAACATCACGGAGTGGCTTAACAACACACTTTGTCACCGACTGTCCTACACCTCGAGGACATAACCATTATATATATTAAATTAATAAAAAAAAATGTTTTATTTTATTAATTTTCAAAATTCAATATATAAAATTAAAATATTTATTATTTATTATAAAAAATAAATTCAAAGTTAGTTATAATAACTACAAACAAATTTTCTAAAACTAAACAATATCATAATTTTTTCATTTACTTTAAATATCTACTTATTGAAAATATATTGGAAATAAATCATAGTTGCATGGAACTGCGGCATGTCCAACATCTTTGAAACTCGTTGGTGAAGTTTTCGGAGCTTGGGAACGTTCCCAATTGGTTGGGAACTCTTTTGGGAATTTGAGAGCTTTTTGGGAGCTTCAACATCAAAGAAATGGGAGCATGGAACCAGTTCCCTAAAGGAAGAGCTTTAAATTAGAATTATATTAAATTAAAATGTAAATATATTTATTCCATTATTACAAATACATAATTTCTTACAAATATTTTCATTATATTTATTCAAAATATCACTATAAAACTAAGACTAAATTACATGTAAATATTATTTCAAAAATTAGTTAAGTAAAAAAACTTTAAAATACTCACTTTATAGTTGTGGATATGAAATTTTTTTAATGCATGTATGTTTTCCTTCAAGCCCAAACTAAACATGAAAGTCTAATATATCAATACCCTATCCATGACAAGCATTTGTTCCACTATGTAGTTGATATCAACCAACCATATCATTGACATTTATTGTATTTTCATATTTTTTTTTTGTGATGAATAAAAGTGGATCCTTATATTAATGTCAATTGTAAGATTACAAAAACTCCTGCAGCCTATCTGCATTCACATAACTGCTTGCAACTAAAGGTAGAACTGCTAGTAACAAAATTACATACTTCGAATCAGTGTATACTGCAAACACCTGAATGCCTGCAGCTGAAGGTAGAACTGCTAGTAACAAAATTACATAGACAGCGCGGCGCCCCCACCAGGGTCAAAGCAGTTCCTTGGATTCCTTCCTGTGACCCATGCCTCGTAACCTTTGGACCAGTTCCCAAATTTCGAATCGACGAATACTTCAGAACCAATCCACGGTCCACGATCCTCTCACGATCAATGATTGAGATCAATTCGCGAACTATGAGCTTAGTGGGCTCTAACCCCTTCCCTTCCGAGCGCTTC
This sequence comes from Picea engelmannii, assembly GCA_009831015.1. Taxonomy (NCBI): domain Eukaryota; kingdom Viridiplantae; phylum Streptophyta; class Pinopsida; order Pinales; family Pinaceae; genus Picea; species Picea engelmannii. The sequence goes on along the minus strand of ML792149.1, from coordinate 33,932 downwards.
GGGGCTTCGCTTTTCACAGAGTTGAAAGAATGCTTACCTTTGTTCTTCCAAAACCCAAACCCCGACTCTCCTCTTTCCAGAACCTTTGGGATTTCACGATTCGGGACTTTGTGAATTGGGTCTTCGCGATTCGGGCCTTTGGAAGTCAACACACCCTGACTCTCTGCTTTCCAGAACCTTTGGGAATCGGGACTTCACGAATTGGGGCTTCGTGATTCAGAAATTTGGAAATTGATTCATCCCGAGCTTCCAAAACATGAACCCCGACTCATCGCTTCCGGATCTAACGGTCATGGTCTCCCCTTCGCGAGTTGAAACTTCGCGACTTTCGCAAGTCCACTTTCGTTCAAAACACTAACACTTACGGTCGCCCTCTCTCCTGAGCTTCTGATCATTTTTTACTTGGAAGATTTTCTAAGTATTCAAAGGTGACACCCCATCCGGGTTAGGGCCATCTAGCTGGGCAAGCTCCTTGCAATGGAGCCAGAGGGGTGAGCTTTGGGACTTCTTGAAATCGTGGAGAATGATCTGTTGCATGAAGTCAACCCCTACATTGGCCAGTCTTTCCACAACTTTGTTTTCACTTTGTCGAATGTGTGAGGGTGTTAGAGTTAGAGAGGTTCTGAGAAGTGCCTGGAAGTTGTATAGGGGGCCAAGGAGGCGCCAAATGGGGGTGATTTTCCCTGGATCTTTTCCATTTAGGATTTTTTTTGCCAAGTCTATTGTGATTTTGGAATCTCCTTCAATGATCAGGCAGGTGATGTTTTGATCTAGAGCCATTTGCACTCCTATGATAAGAGCCCAATTTTTTGCTGAATTGTTGGTGTCACATCCTAGATTTTTTGTAGTGAGGCTATGAATTTGGCCTGAGTTGTTTCTTATGACCGCTCCATAGCTTGAGTGTCCTGGATTGCCTTTTGAAGCGCCATCAAAGTTGACTTTATGGAAGCTAGGCGGGGTGGGGGGGTGAAGCCACTTAGAGGGATTGAGGGCTTTTGAATTTAGGGGGGCTGCTGAGGAGGGATGGAGTGTGCAAATGAGAAGTCCCAAGAGTTGAGGAGCGAGAGCTCACCTGGATCAGTGGGGAAGTCTTCCTGGGTCCACAATTATAGTTGAAGAGTTTCCTAGAGATGCAAGAGGATTGTATTCCAGAGGAGGGTGGGAGGAGAGGCCTAGGAATGAAATATTCTTATGTTCCTCTCTTTCTATAGATGCCAAACTATGAAGAGTTGCCAGGTTCTATTCAGGATAGGAATTTTGAAGGAACTAGAACCCCAATCCCTGATTGTGCTTATGATGTTGTTTTTAACTTGTTTGGTTCTTCTCATGAGCTGAGTGGCTTGGTTCCAGATGTTCTCACTGACTGGACAATTGTTTAGGAGGTGATCCATGGTTTCTTCCTGGAGATGACATAGATGGAAAATCGAGGGGCCAATGAAACCTTGTCTTTGAAGATTGTCCCAGGTTAAGATCTTGTTCTAAAGTAGAAGCTAGAGGAACATAGAGATTTTGGGCCAGAGTTTTGATTTCTATATTGTTGTCCAGATGCTATCTTTTTGAAGATTTTGGAATTTCTCTTGTAGAGTGTATCCATCTTTAAGAGTGAAGCTTCCATGAGGTGTGTATCCCCATCTGAGAATGTCTTGGTCTGTGATTTTCCAGATTCTCCTTTGGGATGTTACTTGTTTCCAGTGTTGCAGGTCACAGTCCATTGCTACTTGGAGTTCCTGATGGGTTGATTTCCAGCTTTGCCATGGAGAGTTGCTGGGGGTATCTGACCACAAATCTGCCACTTTGAGAGAGGCAAGATCTTGAATGTGATTTTCATAGGTTGGTAGATTTTCTTCCAATTGTAGGGATGGCATTTGCTGTCAGGAATCCGTCCAAAATAGGGCATTCTGGCCATTGTGAATTTCCCATAAAGCATGTTCCTGTATTAGTCAACAATTTTTCCAGACCGCATTCCATATGTTGGAGCCTTGAATTTTCTCCTGCATTCTTATAAGATGGCTTTGATGCGTATTTGGGGCATATTTTCATTTCCAGAGTTTTGCCCAGATCTCTGCTGGAGTTTTGAGCCATCTCCACCAAATTATTGCTCCCATGGTGCTATTTATTTTTCCAGGGTCCCGGAGGCCCAGACCACCTGAAGATTTGGGCTAGAAAACTTTGTCCCAGCTGACTAGGGCCCATTTTTTGTCCGAGTTATGTCCATGCCATAGAAAGTTTCTTTGCAGATTCCTTATTTTCTTTATGACCGATTGGAGGGCAGCTAGGGCTGAGAAGAGATAAGTAGGGATGGCTTGAAGGACTGACTTTAAGAGAATGATTATGGATGGAAGGTTGAGGGAGCGAAAGGTCCAAGTGCTAAGACGGTTGGAAATGGAGAGTAGGAGAGAGTCCCAAGAGATGGTTCTGGCTGTTGAGTCAGAAAGAGGGAGTCCCAGGTAGCGAGAGGACAGAGTGCAAATAGGGGTATTCAGAAGTTGAGAAAGGTGTTGTTGGATTGCTTCAGGAGTATTAAAAAAGAAGAGTTGTGACTTGGCAAGATTAAAGGTGGTGCCAGAGGCGTCGCTGAAATCAGAGAGGATGGAACCTAGTTTATTTTCTTCTTGCACGGTGGGGGTGTTCATTAGCAGTGTGTCATTGACAAATTGGCTATGGGAGCCTGTCGGTTGAAACCCATGAAGAGAGAGGCCTTGGAGGGATCCATTTTGAATTGAAGCCTTGATATAGCATCATAGGCCCCCAGACATTATGACAAATAGGAAAGGGGAGAGAGGGTTGCCTTGTCTTATTCCTCTTGTGGGGGAGAAGGGTGGAGAGGGGAATCCATTGACGAGGATTGAGAAAAAGGTTGAGGAAACGAGGTTCATTATCCAAGAGATCCAATACTTGTTGAAACCGAAAGCCGATAGAAGAGATTTCATGTACTGCCAGCTTAATTTGTCAAAATATTTTGAAAGGTCAACTTTTAGAAGCATACCTCGAGTACGGCTGCTTTTGAGCAAATAAATGATGTCATGGACAAGTATGATGCTATCCATGGTTTTCCTTCCTTCAACGTATCCTGATTTCTCCTTGGAAATGATGAAGGGGAGTATTGGCTTGAGTATGACCTTGGAGATGATTTTATAGATCACATTGCAGAGTGTTATGGCTATGAAATTCTTCGGGTTTGTTACTCTTTCTTCTTTGGGTATTAGGGTGAGGAAAGTGGAATTTAGTGCTAGAAGAACTTTTCATGATCTGCGTGATTCCTCCACCAACTACCACACTTCATCCCTTAGCATAGGCCAACATGAGTGGAAGAAGTCTGTGGTGAAGCCATCTGGGCCTGGAGCTTTGCTTATGGGCAAATCTTGAATAGCCTGATCCANCTTCTGCTTGCATTTTTGGTGTCATGAGAGCCTCATTTTATTTCTGGATGATAATAGTTGGGATATTTTCGGTCACCCGCTCTATTGCTGAGGTACGGTCCACCTTTGGTTCTGAGAGGAGATCCTTGTGAAGCAACCCCCCTCCCCTTCAGGGTTCTGTGACCTCTCGATCTCTAGATCGCTCCAAGTGTCGAGTTATATTGAATCTGCAAGCTCCTAAATGAACCCATAAATTATACACATGCCCCTTTTCTTCCTTTCACACAAGTCTTGTGATACCTGCACCTTTTGTCTACGCATTCCAGTGCTCTTCAGTTCACGGGCGCTAGCTCCTATTTACTAGCCCCTTCCTTCATACGACCTTGGGCTGTGCCATTGTGCTAATGCAAGATTGCAGGCGCGAGCAAGAGTGGTTTTAGACCAACTCGATTTTCACCCCGTAATCCTTCTCCAGCTGCCACGTATCTCCCTTCCAAAATTGTGGTTGAAATTGCGGCTCGCTCAAGGATTATTATCATCTGAGCATGTCCTGGCCCCGCAATCCTTCTTGATCGTCGATCTCACGATCCTTTGGAGCTTCCTGTTATCGACGACTATTATCGATCTCTGTTCCACTCTTCTTTCCTCCTTCCACGCGTCTCCCCAGATCTCCACGATCTGTCGACACGTAACTCCCTTATGAATCGACACCTACTATTGACTCTGCCTTTTCGACCTTCAGGAGTTTCAAATCTCAACTCCACTCTCCTCTATATGGCACTCTCCCAGAGTGGAAGATCTGATGCCATATGGCTTCTTGAATCTACAGCCAGGATCTCCTTGGTGAGTCCAACCTTCGGGAATATCGATTCTCAACCTCCACAAGCTCCCTTCGCTAAGAACCTTCTTCGCAGGTGACCATGGATGACATCCTCACATGACCAAGTGACCTCCTATTAAAGCTCATGCACCTTCAATCCCCGAAATACTATGGGACCATCGATCTCTTGATCTTGACGGTACCCTGGATTGACGGTTCAGATCTGTCCTCTCCAAACCTACAGACCATATCTCTTCTTTCTAGATCAATGACTGTGATCTCTTTTCAATTCCGAACTTCGGGTGTTTTAGATCTCAAACCCTCGCTTTCCTTCATAATCCAACCTTCCAGAGTTAACGATCTGCTGCCGCGTGTCCTTCCTTCACGTCGATGGCTCCCATCATTTCCGGGACTTCGGCCTTCAGCGTTCTCAAATCTCAATCAACACAAATCTCCGAAATAAAATCTCCCAGAGTGTTGGATCTCTTGACACCTATCCTCTCTTGATCCAATGGCTATCCAACGGATGGAATCTCCATCCTCCATGTGTCCCTTCACAGATCAATGATCCAAGTGCTCCCTGTGGGATCCACGACCCTTAACCACTTCGGCCTTCGGTGCTTCGGGATATTCTGAAAATTCTTTCCATAAAAACCCCGAAGTGCAATCCTCTGATGTCCATGATCTGGTGACACCTGACCAACCCAGATCAATGACTATCGTTCACTTTCGGGCTTCAGCGATGTCAAGCCCTTCTCCTTCACGTTCTCCTAGAGTGATCTCACTTGAAGTTCACGATCCTTCGCCACACGTCCCCTTCTGGATTTGACGGTCTAGCTTCTCTTCATCTCTTCGGGATTCAGCGATCTCATTCCTCAACTGAAACCTTGCTACAACTTACCCAGAGCTCGTGATCCATTGACAACTGTCCCTTTGCAGATCGATGACTCTCGACTCTTCAGTTGTTCAACCTTCAGGTGTTTCAACTTCTTTGTGAGCTCATTCCTCCCGGAGCGTTTCTACCCAAAACACACGATCTCTTGACATGTGTCTCCCCTTTGATTTCACGGCTTCTATCCGCTTTAGGTATTCAGGTTTTAGGAGTTTCAACTCCTATGCACTCGGTTTTTCCAGAGTTCTTTCACCTGAAAAACTCAGATCTTGCACCACCTGTCACTTTTGATGATGGACGATCACTACTCTCTTAGGGACTTCAAGACTTTTAAAAGTCTTCTCTCCTTTGTGTACACAACATTAAGACTCGTGCACCTTCTTCCGGATCCAACGGTTGCTCGTCCTTCACACTCAGATCCAACGGATGGGATCTGTTCTTTCCTTCTGTGCTTCGTCTGCTCACTGGACTCAAATCTAACGTTCCAGAATCCTCCTCACCACCAATCTAATGGTTGTGGTCGATCCTCCTCCTGAGCTTTAGACTTCTCCTGCCTTGGAAGACTTAGTCCATGTTCAAAGGTCTCGGCCTTTGAACTTCTCTCACGAACTCGACTCCTTTGGGTCTCGCTTATGCTATTGCAGCGTTATCTCTTCTGAGCTTCCGGACCTAGAATAAGTCCATCTCTTTCACACTCTCTGTGTTATCCCAGGCGGTGGTGGACCACCCACAGGACCCTCCTACCCCGGCGGCAGGCGTCCACTCGTCATAGCAGCAAGCACTTCTGCTCACCGCACTATGGCCCGCCATGGTGGCGGCACCCCCACACACTGCTCCAGGAAACTCTCATCATGGATGCGCGTCCACATGCCCTCAGGCACATCCTGTAAGACCGTCTCCAAACGACGGCGTATGTCATCATAATCCACTCTGACCGTCGTCGGAGGAGCGTGTGATGGACCCGCACCAGGGTCATCGAACCGGCGTCTCCTCGTTGCCCTCTCGGGCTCAGCTGGTCGCCCGGCGGCATCCTCCCGCTGACGTCTCTCTCCATGAGGTAGTCTCTCTGACTCTCGACAAGTCGGTGCTCTCTGCATCTCCACCTCATGCCCGCGAGGTGCCACATATGCACATGCAAAAAACACCAACAAAACATTGTATTAGCATCTATATCATATACATATGGACTGATCTCTCACAAAACAACATAAACCACACAATGCACAATACAAAACATACCTCGATGGTCGGAAACCTCCCCTGGAGGTAGCACCATGTCCGGGTCACCCCAGAAGTCCACCCCAGCATAGGGGTACTGAAGTACCACCTGTGGCATCTGCCGCCATATCCGTGCCGCCTCGGCCGAAAAGAAGTGCCCACGTTCGCCACCACCGTGACGAAGCAAAACTGTCGACCACCACCTAAAGCGCGGCTCATGTGCCCCCGGCATCTCCAGTAAAACCCTCGAGCGCAACATCGGCACCCTCTCCAAAAACCAAGCCACTAGGATGGACCCAAAAGCAAACTCTCCTCCATTAGTGGACAGACAGTGGTCCAACTGTGCCACCATCCTAGCATGGAGCATCAGCCCCCAAGCAAACCACTCACCATTCCGGTAGCCCAAGGTGTCCATTTTTCAGACCGTCTTCAGCCACGGGATCAGCATCCCGTCACCTACATTACAGCAGTCCCTGGGTCGCTTTTCATCCTGAGCCCCCGGGGCACCTTTTTTTTCAGATCATGGCCAGGTACGCCCGCGCATAGTCACATTTATCAAATACATGCTCATATCTTTGATTCTCTTCAAATATTGTTCACTTTGGGTATTTGGTTGTCATGTATGCAGGTACTTGATCATCATTCATCAACACCACCCCTTCAGGTATATACTCAGCACTGGCATGTAGTCTCTCCTGCTGTATTGCATTTACATTCCCAGTCACACCCTCTGATATTGGCCTTTAGGATCCTCCTTCCCGGCTCTGCAGTACCTACACCTCCATTTGCATCTTCGGTACTGTTACCCGGTAGCATTCTTACCCACAAGAGTTGTCCCATTCATAACACCTTTTGCCACTTTTTGACACTCATGATGTTTTTCATTACCCTTTAGGGATGGGAGTTCCGATAGTCTTTCATCATGACGTGAATCAACCACATACTCCTTCTCCTCATTTTGCTAGCTTTCCCACGCAAACTCCCAGATTATCTCTTTACAGTTCTATTTTTTACCTGCACCTCCGCAGTATCATGAACCCTCCATTTTATCCATAATCAGTTTGCCCATCTACGAACCTACCTTCATTTCACCAACCTCATACAGAAACTCACCAATGGGGCCCCCACCCTTCATCAGTATTCCCAACACATTATGCCCTACGTGGGCCACCCATATCACACTGGGGCACCCGTTTCTATATTTGTACATTTCTCCCCAATTATTCGTTATTTATTGTACAAACGCCTTTATTTCCAGTCATTACATTTTCTTTTGTCGTCACCGTTGGCGACTTGCTTACTTCATTTTGGCCACACGCAACCCATGTCACCCTTGGTTGGAGCATTACTTATCATATACCCTTGCTGGCATCGTCCATATCTTCAGAGTACTCCACAGGTCACTTACCTCTACCCTCTGAATTTGTTCACCTTGTCCCGCCTCTGGCACAACTTATCACCGGTCCTGTCGTCCCCCTGACACTCGACCTTATTACATGGTTGTGGCCACTCTTTATATCATACATCCTCCAACCAAGGGCAGTCTTGAGTCTTCCCACTTCTTGACTTCGTCCATGTACCTCTGCCACTTCCTCACCTCGGTAGATTCCACGAAGCACTTTGCTTCTGGGAGTCGTGTTCCCCTTTTTTCGACATCAACACAATTTTCCAGAAGGGCGACAGTATCTTGATTCTCATTCTCCATTCAATGAGCGATCTCGGATGGCACAGGGTGAAACACCATTGCTCCCTGCTGTCGTTGGCCCCCATAACATTCGACGCCAACACTTTCTCATGTTATGGTGGGTCTTACTTTGTGACTATTGCAGTTATCTTTATCATTTGTCGAAGACCTCTGAACTTGGTAGGGCCATCAATGACCGCATCATCGCTGATACTTATTACCGCGATCATTGCCTATTATTCAGAATATGTTCCTTTGTAGAATTATCTTTTTCCTTTATCATCACCGCCCCTGAGGGCGCTGTAGTTGTCTACACCAACATTTCAGTCATCTTTTTCAGAGTTACATAACATGAGCATGGGGCATGCCCGCCTCATTTGTACACAGTTTTTTATTTTGCACACCTCATCGAAGGTCGCGTCCTACCGGTTCCTTTTTTCTCCAAAGGATTGCTCTGAACGATCCCACTATTGCTCTATCTTACAACAACATTCTCAGTAGAAGAAACATTGATGGATTTTGGCTATACGTATGCTTCTAACCTCATCCATCAGGGGGCATCTGTTATCACTGAAATTTCGTCCGCACGTGGCGACAAGAACTCAGCATCGTCAAACAGCAATGAAGTCATTCATGGCCCTGAATTAATCTTACAGCATTCAAAAAAGGTCAAAAAATATACAAAGTAGTGAAAAATTGAAGAGCGCTTTACAGAAGTTGGGCGCGTACGCACATGCGCGGAACAAAAACGTACCATGCGTGCATACGCGCACGATGCGCGACTGTTAGCACAAAAAGTCGCGCACCTGTTAAACGACACATTTATTGAAGTGGTCGGCCTCCCAACCACTTATGGATCAGCTCCCAAGCTGATTTGACCCTCAAATCTGAGCTGAATCCGCATGGTAGGCTGGTTAAAGACCTAATAATGCCCTAAATAGCCTCTTTTCACACTACAAGGCAATTACACAAAAGCCCAAAGCAATGCTATAAAAAGCCATGAATGCACCTCATTTTCTCAAGGAATTTCATGTAATGTTATGCTGCCTATATTGTTTTAAGGACTCACTCCTTGACAAGAGCACATTGACACCATTTCATTGAGCAATCCACCTCTCCATTGAGTGGGTTTGCAAAGGAGTTCTTTCATCATCATTTTCATTTTTCTTGTTGTAAGGAGAGCAAGCTCGTGAGGGTCCAAGAGCCTTCCCTTGGAGGAAGAAGGGACTCATAGTCCCATTTCTTCTTGGTGCTTTGATTTCATCAATAGATCAGCCTAAAAAACATTGGTGATATTGGTCTTTTTGTTTTGTTATCTCTATATCCCTATACTTATGATTTTTGTTTTTATTAGTTTAATTCTTGCTTATAGTTTTGTTTTTCTTTCTCTAACTCTTTCCTCTACAGTTGTCCTGCCCAGCAAGACCCAACTGGGCATGCAAGCACCTCTTATTTTCTCACCAAGGTGATGAAAAGGGTGCAAACACTCTGCTACAGAAAGCAAAGAAGCTTTTCTAAGCTCCGATACCACTTGACGTAGGGCGCGCCGCCCAGGCACGTCCGCTCTCACAGGACCTTCTTCTTCTCGGCCCGAAGAACTCTAAGGTTCTTCTATTTCCCTATCGGGAAATCTGCACCCACAACAATCCTCCCTGAGGTCTCCCCTTTACCACCGAGAGATCAGCTAAATCTCGCTGTCTCGCGAGTTCGGGACTTAAAAACTCCAACTCTTCCTTTCAAATCTTGTGATACCCAACCTGATGATACGGGTATAGCTGCTTCATTTATTAGTGCCCTCACTACATGCAACCGTGGGCTAGGCTTAATGTTAGCGCCTCTCACAACCTCACAACCTCGTGAGTTTGTGAGTCGAACTCTTGTGCCTCTCGTTGCGATCCTCCGAGACGCGATAGGTCAACTCCAAGTTGACTCCTCCCTCGACGGATTTCACTACTCGCCACCTTGCCACCTCGCGGGTTGAACCGTCGAACTTTCACCCTCCTATTCCGTGAATTCCCGAGATGCGAGAATTCAATGGAGTGTTGACTCCTATCTCCAAGCAACGTGTGTCCACCCGTCGGCCGCACGGTCCCACCTTATGCTCTGCCACGCGTCCACACGAACCTCGGCTCCTCGGCACTTCGCGACTCGCGAATCCTAACGCCAATATTTTGGGACTTCTCGCAGCGAGATCCCGAGGGCTTCGTGCCACCTGTATTCCACTCGCCGACTCTGCTATGGCCCACACTATCCTCCAGCTGTCGGGATATCGCTTTCTTGCAACCTCGTGATCCCCGCGTCCAAATCCTTGAGTCTTTTCTTGCAAGGTTTCGATACACGATACCACGTGTAGATCCTACGGCTCCGGTGACTCGAAATCAACGGCCCTGTCCCTCCTGAGCTTCAAACTCTTTGGACTTCTCTCTGTAACCCCCTTGCACCTCTGCAAGATCTATCGATCCTCGGAACTTCGTGAAATCTCTTCAGAAGATTTCGACCGTCCGTTCTTCTTTGGGAAATCCACGAAATGAAAAAGAGTATCTCTCCACGAGATTCCTTCGCCTTTTCGCCAACCTACGACGTTTCTTCCTGACTTCAAGTCACACTTGTCTACGCTGATCTTCAACGGCTCAGAGGCCTATCCTTCCTGAGATTTTCTAAATTACTTCAACCTCAACGAGATTCTCTGCACGCACTCCTTGCGGAAAAACCTACGAACACTTCAACTGTTCGAGCTTCCTTTGACTCTGCGTATGCCCGTAGCAACAGTCCTTCAATACTTCTGCTCAGTTTCACGACTGAGGCTTTCTCCCTTAGCCTGTGCACTCCTTGCACGACTCTAGCAACCCACGTTCACTTCTGAGCGAATGAGAACAAGAGTTAAACTATTTGAGCTTCCATCAACGCACTCCTTGCAGATGTTTTCGACTGCACTCCTTGCAGGAATCCTTGCTCAAATAGAGAAATAATTGTAACTCATTCCACTTGTTCTCAGATTTCAATCTCAACACGTGAAATCATACATACAGCATAATAGAAAATACTTAACAGGAAGTAAGTACTCATGAGCATAGCATTCAACACACTTACACAGAGAATAACACAACAACCATGAATCTGAATCAACTCCTTCTATTAATTCAAGATCTGTACATGGGTGTCCTTCTACAGTTCTTTGTTTTCTCTCCTACGCTCTAGATTCTTCTAACTCCTGTTAATGTTACAATGATACAAATGAGGGTGTCTATATCCGTTTTCCCTCCTGGACTCTAAAACTGTCTAATCTAAGAATTCAATTCTATCTACCTGCATCTACTACTATAAATGCCTCTGTTTATCTCAGACGAGAGCGTATGGCTCGAGGTCTGAGTACATTTTACCAAGGTGCCTAAATTAAATGATCTCATTTATGTTTAGCGCATCAACTTCAAGGGGAAAATTTTAAAATTCAAAAACTTGCGCTGGACATTTTCCAGCTGGCTTCTGCTTCCACGTTGGTTTTGCTTGTCGTAAGGGATGCTCCTGCATCAATAAACAAACTCAACATACTAATGTAAAATATACCATTTTATTATAATGAAGTTAATTGATACAATGGGGTTAATGTTGGATTACTGAGAGGGGGGGTGAATCAGTAATAGCGTAATTATAATCCTTTTTCTTCAAATGTTATATCAATGTAGAATTATTATCCAATAATGAACAGTAAGAAATAAACAATCACACACATACACAATACACCAGTGT
>ML792148.1:58472-74005 GCA_009831015.1 Picea engelmannii | reverse complement strand
TTTCTTCAATCATGTCTCTCACAAAGTGATATTGAACATCAATGTGCTTTGTCTTTGAATGATAAGCAGGGTTCTTCGCCAAGAAAATTGCACTCTGACTGTCACACTCTATCCTTACATCTTATTGTACCAACCCAATACCTGAACACAATCTTTGTAACCATACTGCTTCCTTACTTGCATGAGTGGCTGCCATGTATTCAGATTCTGTAGTTTAAAGTGCCACTACAGCCTGTCTTTTGCTCATCCAACTTATTGCTCCTCCAAACAGGTTAAACACATACACGCTTGTTGACGGTAGGTTGTAGCACGGTTTTGAGGACTTTTTTTACAACCTCGACCTATCCGTTGGACTGAAGGTAGTATGGGGAGGCGACAATCTGGGAGAATCCTAGTTTTGAAGAAATGTCCACAAAGATCTCATTCTCAAATTGTTTACCATTATCAAACACTAACTGCAGTGGGACTCGGAATCAGTTAATGACATGGTTGAAGACAAAATGCGTTGTTGTGTCAATGGTAGTTTTGAAACTGGGTATAGCTTCGACCCATTTGGTAAAGTAATATACTTCCACGACAATGTACTTGTGTCCATTACTAGATGTAGGATGACAAGTCATGAATTCTATGTCCCATTTGTAGAAGGGTCGACAGTGATGATTGGATGAAAAAGAGTTGGGGGTGCTGATGTTTTTTTTTCTCAAAGATGACATTTGTCGCATGTTTAACAACATGGATGCAATCATGAAACAACGTGGGCTAGAAGTACCTTGTCGAATGACTTTTTCATCAGAGGACATACCTAACAGGTGACAACTCCAAGCGTCGATATGATAATCCTTCAAGAATATGTCTCCTTTGTTGATGGTCAAACATCGGCGAAGAATGATGTCGACCCAACGTCGATAGAGAACGACTATGATGAGGAGGTATTGAGGGGCCTTATGGAGAATGCATCAACGATCGTACCATTTCCATTCCAAAAGTATATCATACCATAAAATGAAAATTTTTAAATGTAATTATTATAATAATTATAAAATATACTTACAGAATATAAAATAATATATTATTCAATAGACTAAACGATTAGTATGTTCAAAATATAATATATTTAAATTAATTAGTTTTATTTTATTATGATTTATTATTATTTGATTTCGATAAAAGTTTTATTTTATAGTACTTATAATAATAATAATAATAATAATCTATTTTATTTGTGGGACAAGGAGCATATTAGAATATCAAATCTAAAATAGAGTTATAATAATATATTAAGTTTAAAATATAAAATTATTATAACAATACATAAGATATAAGTGTAATAATTATATAAAATATAAAATGCTATATGATTAAAAAAATTATTATATTATGTTTAAAATATAATTTAACTAGTTTATAATAATGTAGATAATTAAATATTATATAAAAGGAAAGTTAAAGAAGATTTTGAATTTTTATTACTTGAGAAAATGAATGTAGAAGACAAATCACATACTTTTCTAAGTTATGATCTAGTTATGAAATTTGGTAATCATTACAAAGATGTTGTAGGTCAAAAATGACTATCCTCTGCTTCTATTAGATGATTATTATTCAAAGAAACCTAAGAAACCTAAGGATTTATCATATACTCATTTTGGAAGGGGAGAAACCTAAGAATATTCAAAGATGAATTCCTCACTACCTAATATACGGTTAAGAGCTCAAAGGGAAATCAAAGAGACTCGTCAAGATTTTCGAAAGGTGAACTAGAACTAATGTGAAGACTTGACTTTAAACATTCTCAACCTTCATTGTTCAAATTGTGGGAACACGTTTAGTAATGGTGGTTGAAATTGAACATTTCTAGGGAATCTAGAGGTAATCTAGGACTTGCAAATAAAAGAGTAGAAGATATGAAAGTTATTAAAGGTATTGACTTAGTTGTTCAACATTTTGGAATCTAGGGATTAGTTATAGAAGGTCACTAAGAAATCCTCATAAACATGAAAAACAAAAAAACTTAAKAAAGACATGTAATATTGAGAACATGATCCTTTGATGCAAATCAACTATCCAATCATGCAACAAAGTTCAATTTTCCCATGTTTTTAGATCAGAAAATTTAGTAACAAACTTGCAAGAAAATCATGTTATTGACTCCAAGGAACAAGATTCAATGAACCTCCAAATAGAATGAATTTCAGAGAGTTGGGATGGGAGGAAGAGACTATAGATTGCATGAATGTTGGTATAAGTACACCAAATGACAAATAAAGAGGTGATAATGTGGAAATATCCATTTGTTATGATGACATTTTAGGCCCTTATGCTTAGTCCTACTATATTTCTATAGTTACTACAATTTACCTTTCACTATTAGTATTTCTACAGTTACTACAAATTACTTTTAATGACATTGTCATGAATTTGACTACAACCTATGTAGTACACAAAACATCCTCAAAATTCCAAGATTTAAGGTCATATTGTTCCTTCATTTTCAAAAAAACATCTCCATCATAAATTTAACATTATTTCCACTATCACACTAGTTCAACAGGTAATTAAAACTACCCTATTTGTGTATTCAAATGGAAAATAAAAGTCAAAACATATCTTACATCATTTAAATAATCACTCATTACTATATATATACATTAAAGAAATTAGATAAGACACTCATAAATAGTTATTAATTATGTCTCTCTAATTACTTCTCTAATATTTAAAATATAATTTATATATTACATAAAAATTCATTTAAAAAGAATTATAAAATAATTTCATGCCCTTTTCATCACTCTTATGATTGATTTATATTTTCAATCAAAGCTTATTACTCACATCAAACTTATTACTCACATCTTACCTATGACCATTAGTGAAGAACGATAAAGTCCTCATCACCCAAAATACGTATGAGCGATGTACTCGTGGATGCCTCGAAATACGTAGCATTGTTGTAGAAACATGTGGCTTCATTGGATATTTTTATTCTTTCGAGGGTTCCTACCAGAAATTGGGCTTTCTAGTTTTTGCAACGGTCTATTGATTAGATTTTGTGCTTTTGTGACTGCGTGAGCTTTTGTAACGGGTGCGCTTTTGTAATGGCTGTAGAAGATTTTGTGACTGCGAGCTTTTGTAACGGCTGTAAAAGTTTTAGCTTTTGTGACTGTATGAGCTTTTGTAACGACAGTAGAAGGTTTAGCTTTTGTGATTGCCTCATCTTTTTTGACCGCCTAAGTTTTAGATTTTGTTACTGCTTGTTGTTTGAGCATTCGTTTTCAGCGTCCATTTTTAACTGCATGAGGTTTTGTGACTGATTTTTGAGCATTCATTTTCGGTGTTCGTTTCTGGTTGCATGAGTTTTCAGCGTCTGTTTTCAATTGCATGAGGTTTTGTGACTTCTTTTTATTTAAGAATTCATTTTCGACGTTCATTTCTGGTTTAATAAGATTTTGTGACTGATTTTTTGTTTGAGAGATCGAATTTGGTGTGGTGGAGGTTAATCTCAGCAATGAAGGGTTGTATTTCCCAGTGTTGTCTGCCATTTTTTCATTTTGGAGAGCTCAGAATTCTGTTGGTTGGTTCAATGGGTCTGTGCCACCAACCATCCATGGATTTCTCATACCGAGTGATCCAATCTGTTTATCAACGTATGTATACAGAAATGAATTTGATTATTTATTAAAAGTGTTCCTTCCTCTGTTCCCAGTTCGAACAAAGGATTAAATAGCAGTGGAGTTAACGGGACTCCCATTCATAATAAAGGCTTCGAGAGGAGTACGATGCCATCTCATTCGAGGAGAAGGATTTGTTAATTCATGCATTTCCCCGATATGCATCATATGGAGCCTTATCACTGTAACAACCCTAGATGAATACATGCTTAGGGATTATTAAGTAAAATTTATTAGATAATTAATTGTCCCAATATTGTTTTAATTAAACAATGATTAGTATTAATAATATTAATTGATTATTTATTTATTAATTAATTGTTTTTAACTTTTGATTAATTAATTAATTAATTAATTAATTAATACATATCACACTCAATGATATTGGTAATAATTTAAGGGGGGCTTAATAATTTTAAATTGTTTAATTAAAATGATTTACGTATGTGGGAGAGGATAAGGCATTAAATAAACGGATAAGATATTAATGAAGGGGGATAAGGCATTAAATAAACGGATAAGATATTAATGAAGGGGGATAAGACATTAAAGAATGGGATAAGATATTAAAGGGGGAGATAAGGAAATTAATGAGGGGGAGGAAAGTCGGTGAAAGGGGGATAAGGAAAGGAAGGAGTTGGAAGGGAGATTATTCTACGGGAGTTGGGGATGGATTTTGGGAGCTCTGAGTATTGCAGAGAGAAGTGAAAATTTGTGAGTGGGATTGATACAGTGCATCGCAGTTGTTGGGGGTTTTGGGCACGGAGGGCCAGGATATCCGTTGATATCCTGGAGCTAGGGAGCTACCTAGTTGGCAGGGAGGAACGGTTTTGGGGCAGTGTTTCATGGTGTAGCAACGGTCGAGAAGGAATTTGGACAACGGATGGCTAGTAGCATCAGGTTCAGGTATTTCAAATGATGCATTGTTTTAATCTATGATAAAATTTTATTATTATTGAAAATTTGTAGGCAAATGTGCTAACTTAT
This sequence comes from Picea engelmannii, assembly GCA_009831015.1. Lineage (NCBI taxonomy): Eukaryota > Viridiplantae > Streptophyta > Pinopsida > Pinales > Pinaceae > Picea > Picea engelmannii. Next base: position 69,347 of record ML792148.1, on the reverse strand, counting down.
AGAAATTTCTTGAATTTTATGATTATGTTGTAAAATTAAAATGGTTATTTATTTGATATGGCTTTTACATATGGTATTAGAGCCCTGGCTCAAAATCTGGAACCAAGAGCCTGAATAAGGGGTTTAGTTATAGTAAATCCCTAAATAAATGTATTAGGGTGAATAAAAATAAGGGCTAGGGAGCTCTATGCCTTTGCCTTTGCCCATGAATTGCACCAACCATTCTCTGGTACATCATAGGTGGTTTATCATATAGAGAGGGGGCTAGATGGATAAGCGTGCCTGGTTTCACCATGTTGGGCGGCCAAAACATCTACCCTTGTGATTTCAGCTCATGAATAACAGCCTTGGCAGACTAGGAAAATGAAGGAGGCAACGAAGTAGAACGCTGAGCCGAGGAAAGAGACGAACTGAGGTTTTGGTATTGAGAGCCAGAGGCCAGGCACGTGGGCCTCATGCCAGAAGCCCGACCTTAAAGGCTGCCAGTGAATGCCACATATGTTTTTATATTTATTAATGTTTAGTTTTAATAATTTGTTTAAAAGTATTAATAATCCTTTCTAATAATTAAATTATCATTTTATATATATTAATTTTTAGTTGTAATAATTTATTTAAAAGTAATAATGTGCTTGCATAAAATTTTTAAAATTTAATATATATTTTTATATATATATATATATAATTATGAGTTTTTATTTAAATAGTTTAATAAAATAGGGCTAAGTATAAATTTAAATGGAGTCCGTGAGATTTGAACCCCGAACCTCCCCACCGTGCAAAGTTTTGACAATGGCCACCCTACCAACGTGCCATGCATTGTTTCTTTTACAAATAATTTCACATTTAAATACTTTAATTGTTATACCCAAGACCACATGCCAAGCTATCAAGCACCTTTTAGAGCCGTACAGGTCACATGCCAAGCTATCAAGCACCAAATACATAAATGGAGGAGCCCACAAAGGGATGTATGTGCTCAACGCGGCATCTTAAGAAGAACACTAACGCCAAAAGGTACATAGCATTGGTGAACACCGAAACGTGGCTGGCAGTCGTTGACAATTATTTAGATGCCACGGTCTAATCTTATTTAATCATTAAACATGGTAATTATATAACCTTACAACAAATTGTTTTTATGTGATTAGGTAAATGTAAAAAAAAAAAGTAAACATGTTAACAGATGCTATGATAAATGCAAGAAAGTTATGAATGATAAATGTGACCCATTGATTTTGGAGGATGACTAAGAATATGCCAGCATCTTCAATGCGTAGCTATCAGATAAGGGTTTAAGGCAAAGTAATATTTAAAATATCATTGATTGTGCCCATTATCAGTAGATGTACACTTCTCAGCATAAATTAATAAACATAAAGTCAGAAGTCACTTTAATCAAGTTGTATGCAAAAGTTAAAAGGATTAGACTAGGACAAGTGGGAAGGAGGTGGCATATGCACTAGGAGCGTAAGCATAGAAAGTGGCGAGTGAGGCACAAGGATAACGTAGCTACAAGGCAAAGGAACCAATAGTTCTTTCATAGGGGTGAAGAAATCAAGCTTAGACGCTTAATCCTAACCCTAACCTAGCCAATCCCCTAATGGAGTAATGTCTGTTTACAGACAGGTAAAGAAAACTTATGCCAAACCCTGTTTCTAGTTTGAGTAGCACCAATTCGAAACATCCTGGAACTCACCCTGACAACTTTGGTAGATGCAGGTCAAAGCATACAGGATGGTCAGGACTCGAGGGAGTTGAGGCAGGGGAGCATCGTCGTAAACACCGCCACCACCGCCAGTACCAGCACCACCATCACCCAAACTAGCCCTCATATTGCGATCGTTGGAAGCCATCAACGAGACTCTAAAGGGGTGACAACTGGCAGGGACTGAAGTGGAACCCCCACTGTCTAGAACAGGTAATCCAGAAGCATCAAGAGATTCAGGGGGAGGACCTCCACTTGAAGACATCACGCGGGAATTGCAGAAGATCAAACTTCTAGAGTTTTTCGGGGGTTGTGCCAGTGAATGCGCGGAAGCATGGTTGGAAGGCATGACACGGTGTTTTTCCTTAATGGACTATGCGTCCAACTCAAAGGCAAAGATTGCCATTTTTCAGTTAAGAGACAGCGCTTTGAACTGGTGGGGCAACCTGGAAAGACAACTGCACCTTACCCCAGACACAGTATATTGGGAACTTTTCGAGGAGAGGTTCCGAAGGAAATATCTACCGGCGTACTACGAGGAACAATAGGTAGGGGCATTTCATGGCTTAGTACAGGGAAATAGAACGGTAGAAGAATATGAGATTAGGTTTATGGAACTGGTCAAATATGTGTCGTATATGGTTAACGACCAACGACAGGCAGAGCGCTTCATCTATGGGTTGAACCCTAAGATAAGAGCTATGGTGCGGATGTGAAAGCCGTCTTCAGTAGCAGAGGCAGTTGAAAATGTGCGTTACACGGAAGAACACATGAACTTGACCGGGGGTACAAGACCGACATTTTCGCATCACCCGGGGTTCGTAGGAAAGGCCTCGAGAGCATTTCCTAGGGGAGGGGGATCAAGGCCACCACCATATGGTAACAGAGTAGTGCCAAGGACAATAGCTGTAGGGATTTCAATGGAAGCAAGTGCAGCATCTCGATCATCGCCAACAGTGCAGATAGGTCCACAACCATCTCAGGGAACAACTAGTAGGGGCAGGGGTTCCAAGGGAAGGAACTCATTTCAAAGACAGACACATAACAATGCACAGGTTCAATTTGGTGTTACCTTTTGGGGGTGTGGGGGACCCCATTACTAGCGTGACTACCCAGACTTACAATCAGGGTTCATGCATATAGAAGGAAAGGCGTTGATGTGGAGAGCAAGTAGCAGCCACCATATTTACATAGAAGTTAATAACCACCAGGCCGAACATCAATCCACGGTGGTGGAGTCATTAGGTACACTAAATAATATCAATGTTAAGATTTTGTTTGATTCTGGTGCGATAGATAGTTTCATTTCACCATATGCACTAGAAAAGAGTGGGTTGGCAGCCTACGAGCACGATGACTTTAAACAAGTTGAGATGGCTTCGGGGGAAAAACAAGTAGTAGGACCTAGTGTCGATAATTGTATAGTAGACCTGGGAGTGTGTACTACCAGGTTAAAGGTATACATCACTTCTCTTGGGGCGTATGACCTAATCATTGGAATGGATTGGTTAGCAGCTCATCGAGCTTTGGTAGATTGTTTTGCAAAGAGGGTGCTTTGTGTCGATGATGAAGGAAGACTAGTAGAGATCTAGGGTGTACAGAGAAAAGTGTCATTACGCTTTATATCAACTATGAAGGTAAAGCGATGCTTGAGAAAAGGTTGTCGACTTTATGTAGTGGAAGCAGTAAATGAAAGGAAGGGACCCTCATTGGATCAGTACCCGGTACTGGTAGAATTTCAGGATGTTTTTCCGAACGAGTTACCAGGGTTACCTCCTGAGAGGGAGCTTGATTTTACCATTGAGATAAAACCTGGAGAAGAACCAATTTCCAAGACTCCCTATCGGATGATAGCGCCAAAACTTTGTGAGTTGCAAATGCAGTTGAAGGAGTTACTGGACTTAGAGCTAATAAGGCCTAGTGTCTCACCTTGGGGCGCATCAATAATTTTTGTAAAGAAGAAGGATGGATCCTTACGACTGTGTATAGACTACAGGGACTTGAACCGTGCTACAGTGAAAAATAGGTACCCGATGCCGCAAATAGATGACCTCTTCAATCAGATTAAAGGAGCAGTGGTATTCTCAAAGATCGATTTGCGATCAGGGTATCATCAGTTAAGGATTAAGGAAGGTGATATCCCAAAAACTGCCTTTCGAACTCGGTTTGGACATTACGAGTTTGTTGTAGTACCTTTCGGATTGACCAATGCACCAGCAGTAGTCATGAGCCTCATGAATGGCGTATTCCGGAAGTACTTAGACCGTTTTGTACAAGTCTTTTTAGATGACATCCTCATCTATTCCAAGAATGAAAGAGAACATGAGGAACACTTGCGAATAGTGTTGTCCTGCCTTAGAGAAAACAAATTGCGTGGGAAGATGTCAAAGTGTTCCTTCTTCCAGAAAGAGATCCACTATTTAGGTCATATCATTTTCGACGAAGGAATCTCTGTGGACCCAGAAAAGGTAAAGGCCATTATGGAGTGGCTAGTGCCGAAAAATTCCCACGAGGTGAGAATCTTCATGGGACTAGTGGGTTATTACCAAAGATTTGTGGAAGGATTCTAAAAAATAGCAAAACCCATCACCACTTTGCAACACAAGGGGGTCAGGTATGAATGGACAAAAGAATGTGAATGGACAAAAATTCTTTTGTGAAGAATTTCATTGGCTTAAGTTTTAGTTGAGGCCTTGGCATAAAATACACTCAAAAGATGGACATTCCAACATCTAAAAGCACCATACAGAAACTGAAATCCAATCCCTGACCCGCATCCCATTTGGGATAATGTGTACGCAACCTCAAACCAATCTGATCAAACATATACCCCCGAAAAAAACACAACCATAACTGACCTGAACAGAAACATCAAAGATTAGGCCTCCATGGCATAGGCAAGCATTCCAAGTCTCCCTCAGGTCCCACTTTTTATGTGACTTGAGTTTGGCGTGAATTTCCATTTCTATAGTTTATTTATGTTTCCATGGTCTTAATGTATAGGGATGATTAAATATGAGTTTTATAAGTTTGCTTCAATACAATTAAATATGAGTTTGAATAGACATTGTGTGTTTTGAGTTAGAATTCATGTGTCAATTACATGTATCATTTTCTATATATAAAAAAAACTGAATCCTATGGATTTTTATATTACATAAATGGGAAATATCTTATTTTTATATTATAAAAGAGTAATGAATGTGTGGATATTAAATTTTTTCAAGTTTGTAAATTGTTTTCAATTAACTTAAGACAAAATAATAGATAAATGGATTGATTTTTTGAATTAATTTAAGTCAAAATAATAGAAAAATAGATGGATTTTCAAAAATGTTAGTATTAAATAAAATAAAACAAATACATATTTTTAATATTATATAAAAAAGTTTCAATAAAAKAAACTAAAAKARAATRAAATTGGAATGAAATTWTTTTTTMATAAAWWTGGAATAAATATATTTTCTAATTATAAAGATTAATTTAAAGTAAATAATTTTTAATAAAACATTTTATGGTAAAATATATTTTTAGATATAATATAAAAAACTTTACATTTTTCTATCAATACATTATATAAAAAAAGTTAATGATAAGGGTAGTAGGATAAGGGTTTTAGGATAAAAAATAACGACATCCACTTTGGCAATTACCATAAACTAACACTTTGCATGAGTGATATTAGTTCACCTCAAAGGATAGACAAAATTCTTTCATCAAAAAAAACTTTCTTGCTTATAAAAATATGTCCTCAATTTACAATCGCTCCAAAGATGCATGGTGGATGAGAGGTGGCATGTGCTCCTGTAAAATATGCTTGTGATTCAAATTTAGAAAGAGAAAGTTTTGTTTTCATTTTGATGGCGAGGCCCCAACTCCTCCTAAGTGAGAAACCAAATTTAAAACCTAACACCTATTATAATTCCTAATATCATCTTTAGTCCATAATCATGTAATCCCCTAATTCCATGCACCGATAAACTTTAATACTAAATCCTATAGCCATTAAAAATCCATCTCTTACCTTCTAGATTGTATAAATTTAAAATTTTAATCTATACAACTTGTAACTAAAATGAAGTCTAATTATATCTAACTCCTAAGGTATATAATTTATAATATAACCTTAAATATCTATAATTCCTAAACATTATAACCATTCACCCCTAATCCTTCTAACCCTGTCCCATATAACCCTTAATCCTTATATTGCATAGCTACTATAACACCTAACTCTAAGTCTCTATAATCGCTATAATTCTTTATAGTTATAACTGTTAACACATAACCTTCTTAATCTCCAAACCTCAATGCTTATAACCCCTAAACACTAACTCTTAAGTTGCAACTGTTATCACCTTTACTCTAAGTATTAAAACCCCTTAGAGTAACCCTTATGAAATATAATATTTATAATTACTAATATATCACTAAAAATCTATAACGCTCAACAATTATAACCCCTAAACTACAACACCTACTCTATCATTAACTGTCAACCATTATAATATTTAACTAGTATCAAATGACAACACTTCCAAATATAATATGTATAACCATTAACATAAGCCGTAACATTAATAACTTGAAAACCCATATAACTATAAGGACCCCTACACCACTAATTCTTATAAGGCCACTCAAAACTTGTAATCGGTATAGTCATTTATCACTGCAACATTTATATCCCTTAACCCATTAATTTAATACCTAAGTATTATAATGCAAAACTATATGAATCCCAGTCATTTAGCTTGTATAATCCCTAATACTAATCACTTATCATTTAAATTAATGTTTTAAGGGATATAAATGTTGTAGTGATAAATGACTATAAGGACCCCTACACCACTAATCCTTATAACCCTAGTCAATATAACTTGTAAGCCTTATACTCATTTATCTCTACAACATTTATATCCCTTACCCCATTAATTTAATACCTAAGTATTCTAATGCAAACCTATATAAATCACAATCATTTATCTTACATAATCTCTAATACTAATTACTTATCTTGCATAGCCACTAATCATTATAATTTCGATATTCTCTAACCATAACTGAATTGACGAGAGTCTTCTGAGGAGATTTAGATATTGCGAGAGCATGAGGCTATCGATCCGGGAGTGGCGAGAGATGGGTTAGTGTTTCTATCGTCCTCCATCATTGAAATTTGTAGAATGTAGGTAGGGGTTACACAAAGGGCGTTACAAGGGATTTTTTGGGTAGGGGCCCACCAATGTGCCAGAAAAGGAGGAATACACACGCACATGTGTATGGGTATAATCCCTTTTCCAGTGCATAGTGTGTGATTGTGCTTGACGTAGCTGCGCATGTTGGCACCGGGAAGGAAAATAAAAGCGCACATTAGATGCATGCCTATCTCACTGACAGTTGTGAATTGATGCACCACAGTTTCTCAGAAAGTTGTGCATCAGTGCACAGCTGTGCAAAGAACGAACACGCACATGTGCAAATCTGGTTCGGTGACAACTGCACATGTGATCCACGATTGTTTGTCAGACAACTGTGTACCGGTGAAAAGAACAAGCAGACATATGTGCGCTCGTGTCTGGGTGAAATCTACGCATTGGAGACAAGGCTAAGGGGTTTGAAATTTGTGAATATTTTATGCTTTTTATGGATTATGAGGCTGATCAAGTGTTTTTGTGTGAATGCAGGTCATCGACATACTCCAAATATTACGATGCTAGTGCATTAGAGAGAGTGCGACTGGGACCATTTATGGGAGGTGATGAGAGAGCAGTTGGGCATGCGAAGACACTTGGCAGCCTGTGGTTGGCTCAGGTTCTTCGACTTTGCATTGATGTAGTTGTAGGATTTCGTGCTTCATTATCTGATTGCGATGTGGAGCACTGATCTGCAGTGTTTCAATCTGAGAGGACAATAATTGACATTCTCAGTCGTCGAGGATGTGTACTTTTTTATGGGGCTCCCATTGCATGGGATGGCCCCTCCTATTGACCCCCTGCTCTCAGGGGACGAGTGAGTGGGTGACTTGGGGATTCACCACTGCTTAGGACTGAACCTAATGTCGGGTTCATTCATCCAGATTGAGGTGCTCTATGACCTTCTGACAGAGTGTATCGCCGCTATGGTGGTGAGGATGTATGGATCCTTGGGAACTTAATGGATCACTGGAGGTCATTTCAGGATAGTGGAGTGGCTCCTCGATTAACCCCTTTTTTCCTAGGGTCTACTTCTGCCGACCTGGATGATGGGGTAGGTGAACTGGTGTCGACGATCAGAATCCGGTGACTTTGCTTTTGGGTCCATTCTAGTGGCCTAGTTTCTAGAGAAGGTGCCTCTGTTGCACCCAAGGATTATGTTGGAGCCCTTGGGGACATGAGAGCCATGACTGATGTGGTTGTCCCATGTGCTGGTCTAACACAGCGGTGGAGAGGGCGGCCACTATTGCACGACCACGGAGGCACGTGTGTGGCAACAAATTCCAAAGGTGATACTAAGGTATCCATACACTGGTATGGACTACCAACATGACCCGAATATGACGATGCCTCCATGGGAGGATTGTGATCAGAGGTATGTTTTTATATTATGTTTTCTGATTTTGATAGCTAGCATTTGATTATATATGTGTATATGGATGTTGACACTATCTTTGGTGTTGTTTTGCAGATGTGGGACCCCGAGGATGAGAGGTAGAGATGGTCGCGGATCCGGCTTGTTGGGGACCATTGCAACCTTCGCGTGTAGAGACGAGGGTTGGAGAGAGGCAGAGACGAGATGATGTTGGTGTTTGACCAGCACATGAGCCATAGGCAGAGGTCAAAGGGATTCTAGAGGAGCTGCGTTGCTACTTAAATTGGGTGTTGCAGGCTGTACATCAGGGAATATGGGCCCATATAGAGGACGAGGAGGTCCTAGAGTAGTGAATGGGTGTACCAGCAGAGTGGCAAACTCTAACTCACCGAGAGGCAATAGAGGGACGAGTGATGACTGGTCAGTTGCATCTTGGACCTGGAGGGCTCCTAGTTGGTGGGGCACCTCCAGATGACAGAGGACTTGGGGGGAGCTATGGGGGAACCATGAGTGTCGGGTTTTCTATATATAGGCTCGAGAGCCCATTTTGTATAGGGTAGCTGATACCCATTTTGTATAGGTTACTGGATACCCACTTTTGTACCTATAGGGTGGGGGGACTCACTAGCCCTTGAACGATGTATATCTACCGATTTTTAATAACTAATGACACTGTGGTTATATATATATATATATATTCTGGATCATTGAGAGCTTCCTGTGTTATTTTTTTAAGCTTATTTTGTATTTTCTATGTGTTGTGACAAATTTATGATGCTTATGTATAAAATGTTGTTTAATGTGATAAATACCAATCTAATACTAGGTTAGCCATGTTATCTTCTATTTGATTAAATTGTCTTGGAATGTCTTTAAATGTGATTGAACCAAAGTTGTGAGATAATAGTCTAACTTGCAGTTATTTGGGAAAGAGGTAAGGATCGTGAATGTGATATACATTATTGAGGTACAGGATGACAAGTTGGGAATCTAATAGAACTCTAACATCAGGAATGTGGCAATGACTGACCTCGGTGAGGAGACCAATGATGATATTGTATTCAACTTGGTTGTTGGTGGCCGAGCCCAGACATATGCCACTAGAGTGGAGCAGTACATGTGAGGGGGTATAGATCGACCAAGTGACCAAAGCAAGATTCTGGGTCCAGCGGATGGCATCATTAACATAACCAATGTGGTAGCCTTATGGATGATGAATTTGTCTATAACATGAATGATAGATCATACATGAGGAATGGTGGTGGAAAAGAAGACTAAAAAACTCTGCAAATCTGTACAATGAAAAACATAACGTAGGGGTGCTATGCTTAGGCAAAAAACTAGTTTAAATACAACCCGTTCACGTGTTCTTTGAGAGGGTATCCTTCTGAAGAGGCAAGGATGTATACGCCCTTTGTGAGGCAGTTTTGGACAATGTAGGGTCCATGCTATAATGGTTCGAATTTCCTGTGGTAGAGAGTATCATGGGCGATATTGTAGGCTAAAACGAGATGGCCATCATTAAATGAGCGAAGGTTGACATGGCGGTTGAAGGTGGCTTTGGACGATTTTTTAGCTGTCTCCTTGTGTTTAAATGAAGATCGACGATCTTCATCATGCAACTCTAAGGTCAACAAGCACTGCTCCATTCGAGCAATGCCGAGTAATAGCTCAATGGTAGTGAGTAACGTCGGGATTTCACACTTGATAGGGAGGGTGGCTTCGATCCCATGGATGAGGTGGAACATTGTAAAACCTGTGGCAATTATGGGTGACGTGCGATAATCTCATAACGCGGAAAACAACATATGATGCTAGTTGGTCTTATGTTTGTTGACGGTAGGTTGTAGCACGATTTTGAGGACTTTGTTGACAACCTCGACCTGCCCGTTGGACTTAAGGTAGTATGGGGAGGCGAACTTCCGGGACAAGCCTAATTTTGAAGAGATTTCCACAAAGATCTCGTTCTCAAATTGTTTACCATTATCAAACACTAACTGCAGTGGGACTTGGAATCGGGTAATGACATGGTTGAAGACAAAATGCGTTGTTGTGTCAGCAGTAGTTTTGAAACTGGGTATAGCTTTGACCCATTTGGTAAATTAATATACTTCCACGACAATGTACTTGTGTCCATTACTAGATGTAGGATGACAAGTCATGAAGTCTATGTCCCATTTGCAGAAGGGTCGACGATGATGATTGGATGTAAAAGAGTTGGGGGTGCTCATGTTTTTTTTTCTCAAAGATGACATTTATCGCATGTTTAACAGCATGGATGTAGACATGAAACAACGTGGGCTAGAAGTACCCTGTCGAATGACTTTTTCATCGGTGGACATACCTAAGAGGTGACAACTGCAAGCGTCGATATGATAATCTTTCAAGAATATGTCTCCTTCATTGATGGTCAGACATCGACGAAGAATGATGTCGACCCAACATCGATAGAGAACGACTCCGATGAGGAGGTATCGAGGGGCCTGATGGCCAATGCATCGACGATCGTACTATTTCCATTCCAAAAGTATATCATACCATAAAATGAAATTTTTTAAATGTAATTATTATAATAATTATAAGATATACTTACAGAATAT
>ML792148.1:14616-25641 GCA_009831015.1 Picea engelmannii | reverse complement strand
TATCTATAATTCCTAAACATTATAACCATTCACCCCTAATCCTTCTAACCCTATCCCATATAACCCTTAATCCTTACATTGCATAGCTACTATAGCACCTAACTCTAAGTCTCTATAATCACTATAATTCTTTATAGTTATAATTGTTAACACATAACCTTCTTAATATCCAAACCTCAATGCTTATAACCCCTAACACCAACTCTTAAGTTGCAACTGTTATCACCTTTAGGCTAAGTATTAAAACCCCTTACAGTAACCCTTATGAAATATAATATTTATAAACACTAATATATCACTAAAAATCTATAACGCTCAACAATTATAACCCCTAAACTACAACACCTACTCTATCATTAACCATCAACCATTATAATATTTAACTAGTATCAAATGACAACACTTCCAAATATAATATGTATAACCATTAACATAACCCGTAACATTAATAACTTGAAAACCCATATAACTATAAGGACCCCTACACCACTAATTCTTATAACCCCACTCAAAACTTGTAACCAGTATAGTCATTTATCACTGCAACATTTATATCCCTTAACCCATTAATTTAATACCCAATTATTATAATGCAAACCTATATAAATCATAGTCATTTAGCTTGTATAATCCCTAATACTAATGATTTATCATTTAAATTAATGTTTTAAGGGATATAAATGTTGTAGTGATAAATGACTATAAAGACCCCTACACCACTAATCCTTATAACCCTAGTCAATATAACTTGTAAGCCTTATACTCATTTATCACTACAACATTTATATCCCTTACCCCATTAATTTAATACCTAAGTTTTCTAATGCAAACCTATATAAATCACAATCATTTATCTTATATAATCTCTAATACTAATTACTTATCATGCATAGCCACTAATCATTATAATTTCGATATCCTCTAACCCATATAATTCATATCATCCTTATCATTCTAAACAATTATAATCATTATCATGGGTAATCTATAATATCCATAACCCCTATCAACTGCATATTTTATTTACCCCAACTCTACAACCCCTAAATGTTATTACAGCTATCACTCCTAACTCTTAAAATATCTAACCCAGACTTAGTATAAGCTCTAACCATTAAGAATTTTAACCTTTAAAACCCTTATAATAACACATAAAACTTAAGTATGTTAAATATCATCTTCATTTATAACTCACCTATCCCGTGGCTGAGAACAGATCAGAAAACGAAGGCTCTGGGCTCCTATAACAGTGTGGACTTTGGGAGAAAGGGGCCATATATGGTTGGTGGGCCCACAATGACACCTCATTTGTACCTGTCACCATAACTGAATTGATGAGATATTGCTGAGGAGATTTAGATATTGCGAGAGCATGAGTCTATCGATGCAGGAGTGGCTAGAGACAGGTTAGTTTTTCTATTCTCATGCATCGTGTCAAACTTGTAGAATGTAGGCAGGGGTTGCACAAAGGGCATTACAGGGGATTTTTTGGGTAGGGTCCCACCAATGCGCTGAAAAAGGAGGAATACACGTGCACATGTGCACGGGTATAATCACTTTTCCAACGCATAGTGTGCAACTGTTCTTGACGCAGACACGCATGTTGGCACCGGGAAGGAAAATAAAAGCACGCGTTAGATGCATGCCTATCTCACTGACAATTGTGAACTGATGCACGACTATTTCTAAGACAGTTGTGCAACAGTGAAAAGAACAAGCACACATATGTGCACTCATGTCTGGGTGAAATCTACACACTGGAGACAAGGCTAAGGGGTTTGAAATTTGTGAATTTTTTATCCTTTTTATGGATTATGAGGTTGATCAAGTGTTTTTCTGTGAATGCAGGTCATCGACATACTCCAGATATTACGATGCTAGTGCATTGGAGAGAGTACGACTGAGACTGTTTATGGGAGGTGATGAGAGAGCATTTGGGCATGCAAAGACACTTGGCAGCCTGCAGTTGGCTCAGGTTCTTCGAGTTTCCATTGATGCAGTCGTAGGATTTCATGCTCCAGTATCTGATTGCGAAGTGGAGCACTGATCTGCAATGTTTCAATGTGAGAGGACAACAATTGACATTCTTGGTCATTGAGGATGTGTATTTTTTGATGGGGCTCCCATTGCAAGGGATGGCCGTTCCTATTGACCCCTCTCTCTTGGGGGATGAGAGAGTGGGTGACTTGAGGAATCACCACTGCTCAGGACTGAACCTAATGTTGGGTTCATTCATCTAGATTGAGGTGCTCGATGACCTTCTGATGGAGTGCATCGCCGCTATGGTGGTGAGGATGTATGGATCCTTGGGAACTTAATGGATCACTAGAGGTTAATTGAGGATAGTGGAGTGGCTCCTCGATTAACCCCTTTTTTCCTGGGGTATACTTTTGCCCACCCGAATGATGGGATAGGTGAACTGGTGTCGACGATCAAAATCCGGTGACTTTGCTTTTGGGTCCATTTTCATGGCCTGGTTTCTAGAGAAGGTGCCTCTGTTGCTCCCAAGGATTCTATTGGAGCCCTTGGGGCCATGAGAGCCACGACTGATGTGGTCATCCCATGTACTGGTCTAAGACAGCAGTGGAGAGGGTAGGCACTATTGCACGAGCATGGTGGCGCGCTTGTGCAACAAATTCCACAGGTGATACTGAGATATCCATACATTGGTATGGACTACCAACATGACTCAGATATGACGATGCCTCCATTCGAGGATTGTGATCAGAGGTATGTTTTTATATTATGTTTTGTGATTTTGATAGCTAGCATTTGATTATATATGTGTATATGGATTTTGACACTATCTTTGGTGTTGTTTTGCAGATGTGGGACCCCGAGGATGAGAGGTAGAGATGGTCGAGGATCCGGCTCGTTGGGGACCATTGTGACCTTCGCATGTAGAGATGAGGGTTGGAAAGAGGCGGAGACGAGATGACGTTGGTGTTGGACCCGCACATGAGCCATAGGTAGAGGCCAAAGGGATGCTAGAGGTTCCACGTCGTTTCTTCAAATGGGTGTTGCAGGCATACATCAGGGAATATGGGCCCATATAGAGGACGATGAGGTCCTAGAGTAGTGAATGGGTGTACCAGCAGAGTGGTGGAATCTGATTCACCGAGAGGCAATAGTGCGACGAGTGATGACTGGTCGGTTGCCTCTTGGACCTGGAGGGCCCCTAGTTGGTGGGGTGCCTTCAAATTACAAAGGACTTGGGGGGAGCTTTGGGGGAACCATGAGTGTCGGGTTTTCTATATATAGGCTCGAGAGCTGATTTTGTATAGGTAGGTTGATTCCCATTTTGTATAGGTTAGTGGATACCCATTTTGTACCTATAGGGTGGGGGGACTCACTGGCCCTCGAACGATGTATATGTACCAATTTGTAAACACTCATGACACTGTGATTATATATATATCTATATATATATTCTAGATCATTCAGATCTTCATGTGTTATTTTTTTATGCTTATGATGTATTTTCTATGTGTTGTGACAAATTTATGATGCTTATGTATAAAATGTTGTTTAATGTGATAAATACCAATCTAATACTAGGTTAGCCATGTTATCTTCTATTAGATTAAGTTGTCTTGGAATATCTATAAATGTGATTGAATCAAAGTTGTGAGATAATAGTCTAACTTGCAGTTATTTGGGAAAGAGGTAAGGATCGTGAATGTGATATACATTGTTGAGCTACAGGATGACAAGTTGGGAATCTAATAGAACTCTAACGTCAAGAATGTGGCAATGAATGACCTCGGTGAGGAGACCAATCACGATGTTGTATTCAACTTGGTTGTTGGTGGCTGAGCCCAGACATATGCCACTAGAGTGGAGCAGTACATGTGAGGGGGTATAGAGAGTCCAAGCGACCGAAGCAAGATTCTGGGTCCAGTGGATGGCATCATCAACGTAACCAATGTGGTAGCCTTATGGATGATGCATTTGTCTATAACATGAATGATAGATCATACATGAGGAATGGTTGTGGAAAAGAAGACTAAAAAACTCTGCAAATGTGTACAAAGAAAAACCTAACGTAGGGGGGCTATGCTTAGGCACAAAACCTGTTTAAGTACAACCCGTTAACAGGTTCTTTGAGAGGGTATCCTTCTGAAGAGGCAAGGATGTATATGCCCTTTGTGAGGAAATTTTGGACAATGTAGGGTCCATGCTATAATGGTTCGAATTTCATGTGGTTGGGAGTATCGTGGGCGATATCCTAGGCTAAAACGAGATGGCCATCGTTAAATGAGCGAAGGTTGACATGGCGGTCGAAGGTGGATTTGGATGATTTTTTAGCTGTCTCCTTGTGTTTAAATGAAGATCGACGATCTTCATCAAGCTACTCTAAGGTCAACAAGCACTGCTCCATTGGAGCAGTGTCGGGTAATAGCTCAATGGTAGTGAGTAACATGGGGATTTCACACTCGATAGGGAGGGTGGCTTCGATCCCATGGCTGAGGTGGAACATTTTAAAACCTATGGCATTTATGGGCGACGTGCGATAATCTCATAATGCGGAAAAGAACATATGATGCTAGTTGGTCTTATGTTTGTTGACGGTAGGTTGTAGCACGGTTTTGAGGACTTTGTTGACAACCTCGACCTGCCCGTTGGACTGAAGGTAGTATGGGGAGGCGAACTTCTGGGAGAAGACTAATGTTGAAGAAATTTCCGCAAAGATCTCGTTCTCATATTGTTTATCGTTATGAAACACTAACTGTAGTGGGACTCAGAATCAAGTAATGGCATGGTTGAAGACAAAATGCGTTGTTGTGTTAGTGGTAGTTTTGAAACTGGGTATAGCTTCGACCCATTTGGTAAAGTAATATACTTCCACGACAATGTACTTGTGTCCATTACTAGATGCAGGATGACAAGTCATGAAGTCTATGTCCCATTTGTAGAAGGGTCGACGATGATGATTGGATGTAAAAGAGTTGGGGGTGCTTATGTTTTTTTTTCTCAAAGATGACATGTGTCGCATGTTTAACAGCATGGATGCAGTCATGAAACAACGTGGGCTAGAAGTACCCTTTCGAATGACTTTTTCGTCGGTGGACATACCTAAGAGGTGACAACTGCAAGCGTCGATATGATAATCATTCAAGAATATGTCTCCTTCATTGATGGTCAGACATTGGCGAAGAATGATGTCGAGCCAACGTTGATAGAGAACGACTATGATGAGGAGGTATCGAGGGTCCTGATGGAGAATGCATCGACGATCGTACCATTTCCATTCCAAAAGTATATCATACCATAACATGAAATTTTTTAAATGTAACTATTATAATAATTATAAGATATACTTAGAGAATATAAAATAATATATTATTCAAAATATTAAATGATTAGTATGTTCAAAATATAATTTATTTATTTTAATTAGTTTAAAATAACTGAGATAATTAAATATTATATACAAGGAAAGTTAAATCATATTTTATTTTATTATGATTTATTATTATTTGATTTAGGTAAAAGGTTTATTTTATAGTACTTATAATAATAATAATAATAATAATCTATTTTTAAGTTCATCCCAAGCCAAATAAAGAAACCCCCTTATTTGTGGGACAATGAGCATATTAGAATATCAAATCTAAAATACAGTTATAATAATATATTAAGTTTAAAATATAAAATTATTATAACAATACACAAGATATAAGTGTAATAATTATATAAAATATAAAATGCTATATTATTAAAAAAATTATTATATTATGTTTAAAATATAATTTAATTAGTTTATAATAATGGAGATAATTAAATATTATATAAAAGGAAAGTTAAAGAAGATTTTGAATTTTTATTACTAGAAAAAATGAATGTAGAAGACAAATCACATACTTTTCTAAGTTATGATCTAGCTATGAAATTTGGTAATCATTACAAAGATGTTGTAAGTCAAAAATGACTATCCTCTACTTCTATTAGATGATTATTATTCAAAGAAACCTAAGAAACCTAAGGATTTATCATATACTCATTGTGGAAGGTGAGAAACTTAAGAATATTCAAAGATGAATTCCTCACTACCTAACATACGATTAAGAGCTCAAAGGGAAATCACAGAGACTCGTCAAGATTTTCCAAAGGTGAACTAGAACTAATGTGAAGACTTGACTTTAAACATTCTCAACCTTCAGTGTTCAAATTGTGGGAACACAGTAATGTTGGTTGAAATTGAACATTGCTAGGGAATCTAGAGGTAATCTAGGACTTGCAAATAAAAGACTAGAAGATATGAAAGTTATTGACTTAGTTGTTCAACATTTGGGAATCTAGGGATTAATTATAGAGGGTCACTAAGAAATCCTCATAAACATGAAAAACAAAAAAACTGAAGAAAGACATGTAATATTGAGAACATGATCCTTTGATGCAAATCAACTATCCAATCATGCAAGAAAGTTCAATTTTCGCATGTTTTTAGATCAAAAAATTTGGTAACAAACTTGCAAGAAAATCATGTTATTGACTCCAAGGAACAAGATTCAATGAACCTCCAAATAGAATGCATTTCAGAGAGTTGGGATGGGAGGAAGAGACTATAGATTGCATGAATGTTGGTATAAGTACACCAACTAACAAATAAGGAGGTGATAATGTGGAAATATCCATGTGTTATGATGACATTTTAGGCCCTTATGCTTAGTCCTACTATATTTCTATAGTTACTACAATTTACCTTTCACTATTAGTATTTCTACAATTACTACAAATTACTTTTAATGACATTGTCATGAATTTGACTACAGCCTATGTAGTACACAAAACATCCTCAATGAACTACTAATTAACACTGCCCTATTTGTGTATCCAAATCGAAAATAAAAATCAAAACATATCTTACCTCATTTAAATAATCACTCATTACTAGATATATATACATTAAAGAAATTAGATAAAATACTCATAAATAATTATTAATTATGTCTCTCTAATTATTTCTCTAATATTTAAAATATAATTTATATATTACATAAAAATTCATTTAAAAAAAATTATAAAATAATTTCATACTCTTTTCATCACTCTTATGATTGATTTATATTATTAATTTATATTTTCAATCAAAACTTATTACTCACATCTTACGTATGACCATTACTGTAGAACGATAAAGTCCTCATCACCCAAAATATAATATGTATGAGCGATGTACTCGTGTATGCCTCGAAATACGTAGCATTGTTGTAGAAACACGTGGCTTCGTTGGAGATTTTTATACTTTCTAGGGTTCCTACCAGAAATTGGGCTTTCTAGTTTTTTCAGCAGTCTATTGATTAGATTTTGTGCTTTTGTGACTGCGTGAGCTTTTGTAACGGCTGTAGAAGTTTTTGTGACTGCGAACTTTTGTAATGGCTGTAAAAGTTTTGGCTTTTGTAACTATATGAGCTTTTGTAATGGCAGTAGAAGGTTTAGCTTTTGTGATTGCCTCAGCTTTTTTGACCGCCTAAGTTTTAGATTTTGTGACTGCTTGTTGTTTGAGCATTCGTTTTCAGCGTCCATTTTTAACTGCATGAGGCTTTGAGACTATTTTTGAGCATTCGTTTTAGGTGTCCGTTTCTGGTTGCATGAGTTTTCAGCGTCCGTTTTCAACTGCATGAGGTTTTGTGACTTCTTTTTATTTGAGCATTCGTTTTCGGCGTTCGTTTTTGGTTTAATGGGCTTTTGTGACTGATTTTTGTTTGAGAGATCGAATTTGGCGTGGTGGAGGTTAATCTCAGCAACGAAGGGTTGTATTTCCCAGTGTTGTCTGCCATTTTTTCATTTTGGAGAGTTCAGAACCGTACCGAGTGATCGTTGGTTCGTTCAATGGGTCGTTGCCACCAACCATCCATGGATTTCCCGTACCGAGTGATCCAATCTGTTTATCAACGTATGTATACAGAAATGAATTTGATTATTTATTAAAAGTGTTCCTTCCTCTGTTCCCAGTTCGAACAAAGGATTAGATAGCAGTGGAGTTAACGGGACTCCCATTTATAATAAAGGCTTCAGGAGGACTACGCTGCCATCTCATTCAAGGAGAAGGATTTGTTAATTCATGCATTTCCCCGATATGCATCATACGGAGCCTTATCACGGTAGGTCTCTTCTACTTATTACCTATGGATGCCACCAAAATGTAGCCAATCTTCATTGCAGAGGGTTGAAAGAGTTTGCGGAGTTGAATTTCTTAGCTAACTGAAACCTTTCGACCTTCACCTGCCACGAGCAACACAGCGAAGGTGGTGGATAGAGCGCGAGCAACACAGCGAAGGTGGTGGACGGACAAGGCAGGTAGGGTCCTTCGAGCCCTAGAAGAACAGATTTCGAACGACTCCCGGTCTGAAAGGAAGAAGGAATCGCTGATGCCAGGCTTATAAGAAAGACGATGATCAAGTATGGAAGCTATTCAAAGATGGCGGAGCCCTTGATGATGCATCTC
The DNA here is from genome assembly GCA_009831015.1 of Picea engelmannii. Taxonomy (NCBI): domain Eukaryota; kingdom Viridiplantae; phylum Streptophyta; class Pinopsida; order Pinales; family Pinaceae; genus Picea; species Picea engelmannii. The sequence continues at coordinate 17,189 of ML792148.1, read as the reverse complement.
TCCAAAAAAAGGGACACGGACGCCTTCATACAGCGCGTCAAGAAACTAGGATTAGAGGTCAGTTATATGCATTAATTACCTTATGATTTTGGGTGAGTCTTAGCATTTTGTTTAATTGTCCATGAAAACCTGAACGTGGATATGAAGATTGATATGAGTTGATATGAATATAGGGTTCTATATCGCAAAACAGAACCTTATATTCATGTGTTTATTTTTATTTTTATGTGTTATGATCATTTTGAAGTGACTTCTTGACCATCTATTTTTAGTAAATTAAATTTGTTTATTAAGAATTAGTTATCATTCCAAAATGGATGCCCGGACTTATATTTCTCTTCAATGTTCTTTCCCTTAAAACATTTTGCTATTAAACTATAGACATGGTATTAGCACTGACTTCAACCTTTTACCTTTTATACCATGATAATTATCCGTATAAATATGAGCTGAAAAATACATGTCTCTTGCAATTTTAATAGATTTATTAACTTATACTTACTTGTAACACACAATAGCTTGTCACAGACATCACCAAGATTAAAAAATTAAGTCCAAGACTAACAGATCAAAAATTAGATGGAATCTAGCAATAATTCTACATTAATTACCTCCCTGAAGTATAAGTCTTTTGTGAAGAATTTCATTGGCTTAAGTTTTAGTTGAGGCCTTGGCATAAAATACACGCAAAATATGGACAATCCAACATCTAAAAACACCATACAAAAACTGAAATCCGATCCCTGACCCGCATCCCATTTGGGATAATCTGTATGCAGCCTCAAAACCACAGAACCAATCTGATCAAACATATACCCCTGAAAACAACACAACCATAACTGACCTGAACAAAAACATCAAAGATTAGGCCTCCATGGCATAGGCAAGCATTCCAAGTCTCCCTGAGGTCCCACTTTTTATGTGACCTGAGTTTGGCATGAATTTCCATTGCTATAGTTTATTTATGTTTCCATGGACTTAATGTATAGGGATGATTAACTATGAGTTTTATAAGTTTGTTTCAATACAATTAATATGAGTTTGAAATGACAATGTGTGTTTTGAGTTAGAATTCATGTATCAATTACATGTATCATTTTCTATATATATAAAAAACTGAATCCTATGGATTTTTATATTATATAAATGGGAAATATCTTATTTTTATATTATAAAAGAGTAATGAATGTGTGGATATTAAATTTTTTTAAGTTTGTAAATTGTTTTCAATTAACTTAAGTTAAAATGATAGATAAATGGATTGAGTTTTTGAATTAATTTAAGTCAAAATAATAGAAAAATAGATGGATTTTCAAAAATGTTAGTAGTAAATAAAATAAAACAAATACATATTTTTAATATTATATAAAAAGTTTCAATAAAAGAAAATAAAATAAAATTGGAATGAAATTATTTTTTAATATAATTGGAATAAATTTATTTTTTATTATAAAGATTAAATTAAAGTAAATATTTTTTAATAAAACATTTTATGGTAAAATATATTTTTAGATATAATATAAAAAACCTCATAAGGGTTTTAGGATAAGGGTTTTAGTTTAAAAAATAACGACATCCACTTTGGCAATTACCATAAACTAACAGTTTGCACGAGTGAGATTAGTTCACCTCAAAGGATAGACAAAATTCTTTCATCACAAAAAACTTTCTTGCTTATAAAAATATGGCCTCAATTTACAATCGCTCCAAAGATGCATGGTGGATGAGAGGTGGCAAGTGCTCGTGTAAAATATTCTTGTGATTCAAATTTAGAAAGAGAAAGTTTTGTTTCCATTTTGATGGCCAGGCCCCAAATCCTCCTAAGTGAGAAACCAAATTTAAAACCTAACACCTATTATAATTCCTAATATCATCTTTAATCCATAATCATGTAATCCCCTAATTCCATGCACTGATAAACTTTAATACTAAATCCTATAGCCATTAAAAATCCACCTCCTACCTTCTAAATTGTATAACTTTAAAATTTTAATCTATATAACTTGTAACTAAAATGAAGTCTAATTATATCTAACTCCTAAGGTATATAATTTATAATATAACCCTAAATATCTATAATTCCTAAACATTATAATCATTCACCCCTAATCCTTCTAACCCTATCCCATATAACCCTTAATCCTTACATTGCATAGCTACTATAGCACCTAACTCTAAGTCTCTATAATCGCTATAATTTTTTATAGTTATAACCATTAACACATAACCTTCTTAATCTCCAAACCTCAATGCTTATAACCCCTAAACACCAACTCTTAAGTTGAAACTGTTATCATCTTTACCCTAAGTATTAAAACCTCTTACAGTAACCCTTATGAAATATCATATTTATAAACACTAATATATCACTAAAACTCTATAACGCTCAACAATTATAACCCCTAAACTACAACACCTACTCTATCATTGACCATCAACCATTATAATATTTAACTAGTATCAAATGACAACACTTCCAAATATAATATGTATAACCATTAACATAACCCGTAACATTAATAACTTGAAAACCCATATAACTATAAGGACCCCTACACCACTAATTCTTATAA